>WBMY01006609.1:329659-362423 GCA_013397315.1 Donacobius atricapilla | reverse complement strand
GTGAAACCCCGTGCTTTAAAAATCCACAAGCCCTTATGTAGTCATATAAAAAGCTACATTTTGGGAAGCTCACAGATACAGTGTCAGGCGGGCTGTGTTTATAAGAGCTGGAAGTCACAAGCAGACTGTGTCTCTTGTGGAAAGTTACCAGAAGAATCAGGAGGGACTTGTCTCTCTCAAAAGACTGAATGAAAGACTATTTTATTAAGTGCTGCTGACTTAAGAGTTCTGATGTTTTGTCCCTTTGCATTGTTTTTCGTGGAAAAGTAGATTGTTGCTAGGGAGGAAGAGGGGTTGTTTTTGAGAGGGTTTCGTAGTTGGTTTTTGTTTGTTTACCTTTACTGTATGTTAATAAATCTAACTGTTTCTATTTTTGAACTGAACCGGTTTTGCGTCTTTCTTTTAATCCTATTCCACTAAAATGAAAATTAGGCGAATGTGATAACCACTACATACCTAATGTCAGCTTTCTGAGGTTAGGCAGATGTTACTGTCCTCATGGCAATGCTTAGGGTCAGAGGAGTGGGGCTCCTCTTTGAGACACCTGTTGTGGGATTGACCCTTCAGGGCCTCCTGTCTCTTGCTGCTATCACAAGATCACAGATATTTGTATCCCAACCTTCTTAAGCAGATTGGGATGAAACCTGTGTTTCTTTCTCAGAATACTAATAACAGGTGAACCAAGGTTTTAAAATTTGGAACTGGAGACTCATCTTGTCCCCAGATGATGGCTATGTTATGCCTTTGTTTTTGTTAAATCCATTACAGAGAGAGGTTCTCACGGGTGTTTGGACTTGTACTAGACATAGTCAGGTTAAACTGAAGAAAATGCCCCTGTGAGATATCAACCACTCAGTTAATATGATTGACAAATCTAAAGGAAGCTGAGAACCTTAGACACCAATACAGCATTTGCCAGTTTGCTGCTCCAATGGCTGGTAAGCATAAAATCTGATGTGAAAACACCTGATTTCCCTTATTGTCTGCAGAAGGTGTTCCAAACTGGATACTTTATGTTTATCTGATGCTTTGAAACACAATTTTGAATGCAAATAGATTGAAATAGCAATAATATGAAGACCATCAGATAGTTGCCTAGATCATGTTTGGTACCTCAGAGACAACCAAGATGAGAACATGGTTGAATGACAACATGAAAATATGTTTAGTTTAAAGATATGATATGATATGATATGATAAAGATGTGATATGATATATGATATATGATATGATAAAGACATGATTTTCAACAGGGACCTGTTGAAATCACGTTCCATCTGGCCTTCCTTAAATAGTCTCCTGTTTGAATTTTGTTGTGCTCTTGAAACCAAGCAGGTTGAAAGCTTCTCTAAAACACGATTCAGCAGCACTCAGAGATGCTGTGATTAAGAAACCAAGCAGTGCACAGTACATAATGTTACATCACCAGCTTGAATTGTTAATGCCTTGTTAATACATATACCAAAATATGAGTTTATATTCTATAATACTGATTAGGCTAAATTTATTGTGATCGGGTTTTATTATTCCCAAATAGAAAGCTCTATGTATTAAAAGAAAAGTAAATGCATGCATTTTGCTCAAATATATGTGCGAGTAAACTGGCCAGCTTCAGAAAAATTACAAAAATTGACCTCAATGTTAGTCAAGGCATCTTCCCAAAATGTTATTTTTATGTATTTTCCATTTTCCTCTCCTGTAAGTCAAGTTAATCCAAATATAAATAGTGTAAAATATAATGAGTAACTGCCGTGAGGTCAGAAGTGGGTCAAAGAAGGATAAAGAATTAATCTCAAGACCAAAGGCCATTGTATTTCAGATATGCAGCTCACAAATGGAGGAACTCTATAAATTTTAAATGAAATTTGTCAGTCTGAGGCTGGTGTGATTGACATCCTTTTCTAGACACCACAGTCTGAATTCAGTTTGCTGCTATGCATGTTCACCATGTGTGAGAAACACTACTGAAGTGAAAACACAACCTACTATATGGGAATTGATTAATTGTCATCATCTCCAAAAAAAGCATAAATTTAATTAATTTAGTTAATTAATTTGTTTCAAATACATTGATTTTCCTTATTTTTCTGGGATAGGTAATAGTCTTAATTTATTATAATATGCCTGAAAAGTATATCCAAATATCACTTAACTATAGAAATCTTGGTGTCAGCTAATATTCTACAGTTCCCAGGAGCTGGGAAACCTATCTCTACAGACAAGACATATAACTGCTTTTACACACAGCAGTATCAGGAATTCCTAACATAATTCATCTACAAAGGGTAGTTCTGAATACCTGCTGATGCAATATAATAATCTTAGAAATTTGATTAAACCTTGTTAGAGGCAGAGTCCTTCTTTTTCACATAGTTATCACTGCCCAGTATTGCCTGTCTTGCTAAATGTGATAGATCTTCCTCTCAGTTTGTTGTTAGAATTTTCTTCCTGTTTTGATATCCAGCTTGAGGACTGTAACAGCAAACATAATGAAAGTACAATACTGTTGGAACACTGCTTACAGAATCAGCCCAAGGGACAAGCCACAGCAAGGTATTCTAGTCTAAGCTAATGGCTAAAGATTGATCCTAAGAAAGAAAATAAAGGAAAAACTGGTAAAAGGCTAAAAATCCGATCTGATGCTCCAGTACCTGTCCAAATATATAAACTTCAATTATGGAGGAAATGAGGGCCTTAGACATAATGCTGCCTTACTTAGAACAGCCTCTTCTTCCTTAAAAAGGCATTCACCTGACTTTCAAGACTGAGATTCTTTACAAGAGTTAATATCCTGTGATTTACCTCACACATTACTGTAGTGGACAAGAACTTCTACATCCTCTAATAAGCAGCTACTCTCAGTTTTGTGACAAACTTCACAAGAAAATTTCAGAAACTTACTTTTCATCTTTCCTGTGTTCTGTAGCAGGCTCAACTAAGTCCCCGTTACGTCCACATCCAGAGAAAGATATTACTTCTGCTTGATGTTAAACACTGGTTTAAGCTTGGTTTTAGATGCTTAAATCTGTCTAAATTTATTGGCAATGAATGGTGATCATTTGCCCTGAAAAAGAAGCCCCAGATGAATGGACTTCAGCACGAGAATACCAAAATGTCATGTGGCAGAAAAGCTACCTCAGAGCTGGGGCCTGACGTTATTCCTCAGCTGCAATCAACTGCTATCAGACATCTCCTTTTTGGAGCTGGGATGATCCTGTCCAGTTGGGAGATCCTTCTAGCGCTAAAACAGAGGAGGCATGGATAAAGCACAGGGTGCCACGGTTTGTCTAGAAGATGAAGACTTGGTGTTTTTGTGTCAGAACATGTCCAACAGGGGAGATGCCCGCTGGACCCTTTCTAGGGATCTTTATTAACTTCTCCGTAAAGGACTATCACATAAAACTTGGTTCTAAACTGGCTCCAGGCCTAATGCTCACTTGGCTACTTTGTACCTAGACTGAAAGTCCTCTTCCCGAGCAGTAAGAAGAAGGAACCAAGACTTTGTCAGCAATTTGATATGCTTCAGATTACTTGAGTGGATACTTAGCTGATTAAAATCAACATAAACCAAACTGATATTTTTTTTGTCAAGGTATACCATGTAAGTATGCGATCCATTTTATTTTCCAATTATGAAATATCTGAAGTAAAAGGATTAAAGTATTTGTCATCTTGGTGTCTCAGCCCAATTAGCTGCACAGTCCTGACAGAGTTACAGAGAAATCTATTTTTTGATCATTAGGTGCCAGACATAAGAGCAAATGTCATTTCTGAAAGTGAAAATGAATATATAAACTACACAAACAGTTCTGAGAATTTATATAGTGCCACAGAACATTTCTCCTGAATTCGTATTTAGGAATTAGGGTTTGCTATGGTCACTGAGCCCAGGTGCATTGGCTGACGTCCATATGAGCAATTACATTCAGCTCAAATTCCTCTTCTCAGAAGAGCAATGCGCTCTCTCTTCATCCTGACACATTGTATGGTGGTGGTGCCTATGATTGCAAATATGCACCCAGCCTCAGAGACACCTGTACTTTATTGATAGCTAAAAAAATCTTTGTACCCACAGCTCATATTCTCTTTCAGTCTCTGCTCTAATTCACAGAACAGACCTGCTCTTGCAGGTCTTGTGTAAAAGTGCCTACCCTCTTTTGCAAATCACTTTGAGAAGCACAGAAGAGCAAGTGAATCACCTGGGTGACCCCTAGTCCTTCCAAACAGTAAGAAACCAGAAAGCATAAGGCGAGAGAAAAAGAGCTCCAGATCATAACAGCCATCTCCTGTGTCCAGAGACACCAGTACAACATCTCTTTCTAAGCTTGCCAGGAAAAGCAGAGAATGGCTCACATCTGTCCCAGCTGTCAGTCACTGAGATGTGCATAGAGCCTGAAAATACATTATTTTTTCCAAAAATTTCCTTCAGTCCTCTTTCAAATCTAATATTCCCCCTGGAGTAAGTACTATGTTGTATCCTTAATACTCATCCTACCTCTGCAATAGATGAACTGTGTTGGCACTGATGTGTGAGAACTTGCAAGGACTTGACATGAGGAAAGTCAAAGGGTAAGGCAAGAGTATGATACAAGTATGATCTTACCATCCACCAGTGTTCTGTCTTTTAGTCTTTGATTTGTCATCCTCCCTCCCTTTTTTCCTTCCTCAGCTACATCTTCTCTCAATGCTATAAATTCTTTTTTTGGTTTCATTACCAAGACAGGTTTGCTTGTAAATGAATTTAGTGTCTTAAGATGTTTAGTTATATGGTGAGGAAAAGGGCACTTTTTTTTCATGGAAGTAGCAGCACTGTGCACTGGTATCTGGTGCCATGCCATTTAAACAATGAGTGTGCCTCTATTCTCTTCTTCAGATCGCTGTCTTCCACTTTTTAGTGTTTTCTTTTATCCTAGCTGAACCTAGTTCAATATCTTTAAAACTAGATAAAGATAGTGCCAAATTCTATTCCAATATATGACTGGCCGCTAGTAAATCATGACATACTTAGTTTTACTTCACTAGGAGTTTACGAGAAATAATGTTACTACTCATGATACCATCGTGGGACAACAAGAGAGTTTTATGAAAAAAGCATACAGGAAAAGTTGTCCCTATACAAAAAGCTATTAACAAGTGCCTTTATTGTTTTGTCATTTGACATATGGGAGGGGAAAATAAATGCAATGGTGTATTTGCCAAATGGAATAGTACCAGCCTAGTAAAATGGGAAAAATTATTTTCAGACTTCTAACAAGATTTTACAAGCAGCACAGAAATGTGAAATTAAATTAAATACCCCACAAAAAACATGCAAATTTGCTATTTTTGCCCTTATTGCTTATTCTTCTCAATAGTCCTGTTTACTCGCTTTTGCCTTTTTTGATCTGACTTGATGGAGTTGCCACCCCTTCTCTGGCTTTCATTGTAATCGCACACTTGGTCAAAGAACAGAGGAAATGAACAAAGCTGTTGATATGTAAATAACAGCTTTGAAGATAGAGGTAGCAGATTGTTCCTAAAAAGAAAAATGCAATAGCTTTTTCTTTTTACCAGATTAAAAAAAAAAAAAAATCAAATTATTCAAATGGTGACTGAAATAAAAGATTCCATTATCTCTGAAGAATAATCATTTCAGTCAAACCAGGTATTTCCAGAGAGCCAAGGAAATTGTATTAAGAGTTCGAAATGTTACATTCTAAATGTTGTTGACAAAATTGCTTATTTCAACCCTATTTCACTCTCCATGTCTTACATTATGAGTACCTTTTAGCAGGATGTTTTAAGAGATGGGTTGATTTTCCCCTGTATAAAAGCAACTGAGGGCCAAATTCAGATGCCTCAGCTCCTGTAGGTGGTACCTGAATCACAGAGTCACAGAGCTGAAAGGTATCTGTGGAGGCCCCCTGGTCCAACCCCCACTCCTCAAGCAGGGCCACCTAGG
Source organism: Donacobius atricapilla (assembly GCA_013397315.1). Taxonomy (NCBI): domain Eukaryota; kingdom Metazoa; phylum Chordata; class Aves; order Passeriformes; family Mimidae; genus Donacobius; species Donacobius atricapilla. The sequence continues at coordinate 356,482 of WBMY01006609.1, read as the reverse complement.
CCTAGCTGCCCAGAATCATGTCCAGAAGGCTTTTGAAGATCTCAAGGATGAGGAATCCACCACCTTCTTGGGCAACCTGTGCCAGTGCTCATTTGGCCTCACAGTGAAGACGTGCTTCCTGATGCTCAGAGGAAACCTGATATATTTCAGTTTTTGCCCATGCTAGGTTTCTCTGATCCCAGAGAGAATCTCTCCTGATCACAGAATTTATGATAAATAGGCACCAAAACTCACTAAAATCATGTCGTTGACTTCAATATTTCTGGGCTTCTCTATAACTAGAAGGAAGAAATTAGGTTCATTTTCCTGCAAGTACTACTGCAGTTTGCATTGTTAAATCTGTATTTCTGTATGAAGCGTGTTCATGGAACAATTTCACTATTCATTGAGATACCCCAATGCCTTAGTCAAAACATGCAGTTAGTGGCATGCGGATAATTTGCAGATTATGAGTTCCATGTGCACAAATATGATAGAATGAGCCTTAAAATTTAGAAGGGCTTGTTGCAGAATAGCCTCAGCATGGAATAACAGCTGCTGAGCCTTATTGGTTGTCCTTCTGAATAAACAGGGTTCAGATCATTTTTTGAACTACCCAAAATGAATAAAGTGTCCTTTTTTTAAATCTTGATACCCGATAGTGAATGATTGGAAGTGAGCATATCTGCCTCATCTGCTGTCTAAGAGATACACAAGGTGTCTTCACGTGTCAAAGTGTGTGTCAAAGGCTCCTTCCCAGTGTTCAGAAACAGTTACATTTTTATCTTTTGGAGAAAGCCATGGGGAAATTGAGGAGATTCTCAGATGAAGTTCAGGTAGTTCACAAATTATGAAGTGGCCTCTCCCAGACAGCCCAGTTTGCCTCTTCTTCACGATACGTCAATGTAGACAGTTTGATCTGTTATTGATTCTGTCCACATTCTGAAAACTGGCAAAGTGATGCTGCCTGCTGCTTTCCAAAAGGTTACAGTTCTACGTGATGATAAATGATGGGTAAGCACTACCATTAGTAAACAGTCAAGGTGTCTGATGGAGAAAAGTCAATGAAAGTAAACAGCACACAGCCTGATTAGGTTGGCCCCAATTCAGAATTAAAGGGAAATAAAATTATCTGCTCTTATCTGGCATGTAGGCTTATTAAATACATTTGTGCAGATATAAAGACAATCTCTACATTACTTGAAGTACAATTTTTCTTGTTTAGTGACTATCAGCAATATGAGACTATAGCATGATAAGCAACAATAGAAGTTGGTTTGGGTTTTTTTCCCCACAATGTTTCTTTTAATAGGAACATAAGACATCTTTGTAGTCCTCAGTACAAGTAGGTGAAGAAGATGTAGGTTCATGAAAAAAGCAGCACATTTTTTCTGAAAAAGATGTGGTGAATTGGAAAGAGTTATAAGCAAGAGAATGAAAGACCAATTGAGAGAGATTCCAAGAAAATGAACACAAATGGTAGTGCAGGGGCACAGGGTAATGTGGGATTACCTGGCTGCCAGGTTAAGCCTGAAAAGTTAAGAAAAGTAGAAGCTCATTTCTACCCTTGGATCCATAGACATAGGATCATGGAGCATAGGAGCATAGGAGCATGGAGCATAGCTGCAGTCTCAGAACAAAAGCAACCTTATGCAGGTAGGACCCAGCTGGGTTTGATACCCAAGGTTCACTGTTCATCAGTGGAAAGATGAGCAGAAAGATGATTAGAGGGATGGAGCACCTCTCCTATGAGGGAAGGTTAAGAGATTTGGGGTTGTTGAGCCTGGAGAAGAAATGATTTTGAGGTGACCTAATTGCTGCCTTCCAGTACTGGAAGAAAGTCTACAGGAGATGGTGAGAGATTTTTTATGAGGGCATATAGTGACAGGACAATGGCTTTAAACTTTAGATATTATTAGATTAGGTAGAAATTCTTTACTCTAAGGTGGTGAGGAACTGGAACAGGTTGCCCAGAGAAATTGTGGATGCCCCACCCCTGGAAGGGTGCAAGGCCAGGCTGGATGGAGCTTTAAGCAACCTGGCCTAGTGGGAGGTGTCTCTGCCTATGGCAGGTGGGTTGGAACTAGCAGATCCTTAAGGTCACTTCCAACCTAAACTATTCTGTGATCTGTGATTTGCTAAGTCATCAAGGCTTTTTTCCCTCTAGCATATCTACCACTGGCATCCAAGACAATTGTCCTTTCAGGCAGTGCAGAGATTTTCATTCTACTTTGGACTTTTTAGCTCTCTGTGTCCATCTCCTCAAGCAGCTCAGAAGGACAATCCATCTCAATGCAAGGAACAAGGGCAAGGTGGAAACTACCACATGCAAGTTCTGCAAGAGATTGCTCGGACCAGAGTATTAGATTACACTTCTGTCTGAAGCTGCTTCAAAACTATGTGCTCAAGTGCCAGGCTGAATCATTCCCCTGAAATGAATTCTCCATGTGAGGCAATTCAGCAACTCTCCGGTGGGGTGTTGGGTTTTCTCATCTTGTCCTTGAGCTGTAAAAATGCCCTTGGCCAGTACCAAGCAGTTTAGAAAGGAAAAAGGGAGAAAACCACTTCTAACAGCGTTCATTTGACTGAAACTGGAATTAAATGCTATTCTTCTCACCTCACAACCTCACTATTGTATCCAAGTACAGGGTAAGAATAAAGCATATGAAACCTATGCTCTTCAGTTGAAAAAAAATTAAAAAGGTGAGGTTTGAGAAATCTCAACTTGTTCCCTTTCTTCTAGCATGAGTTTTAAAAAAAGCTTAAATCTCTGGCCTCTAAACTCATCCACTCACTCCTAGGGAAAAAAAAAATCATGGCATATGCTAGCAATAATCCTGTTTACCTCTGAGTAGACTGGAAGATTAAAGTTTCTGCCAATCTATGGAGTGAACAGTCAGGCTGCAGCCCACTGTATATTACAAGGCAGTAAGAGCTCACTTTTAATGAAAGCACAATGTGGGCAAATAACTCATGGAGACAGTTATTAAAGACACATTATTAGACAGTCTCACATTAAATTGCCCCAGAAACGGCACAAATTTAACCTGAAGAAACAGTGGTTTTATTAAACAGTACATATACAACTTTAGGCACACTGTGCATGCCTAAGGATGTCTGGATGCATAACACAAAAGAATCTCAGTTCTGATGTGTCCTTCCATGCAACTATGAGGTGACATTTGCTGTTGCTATGAGGTAACATTCACTACTACTATGAATAAAAATTTGCATGTATTTATTTATTTTGATTCACCCCAAAGCAATTTCTCTTAAGGAAGCTGGGGTCTGGAATATCATCCATTGGCACCAACATGGTGATATAATGTACAGAATATAGAGTAATTTGTTGTGAAGGATTTCAAAATACTTAAAAGGTGTTCATCGAAAGCCTTTATATGTTTTTGACTGTGTATCTGCAGAATGCACATCTGTGAGATTTTTATCCTTGATTGGATGGATTTTCTAGTGTATCTATCATTGGTTAACTGGGTTAATTAGGAGATAAATGTCTAAGATCCCAAACATTATAATTATGCTTTGAATTTGAATCTTTCCCAAAAAACCAAACCAAAACAAAACCAAAACCAAAACAAAACAAAAAAAATCCTTGTAAGGGTCGAAAGTGGTACTTCTTATTTATTTAACCTGATTCAAATAACTGAAAATAATTAAAAAAGGGAGCGAAAGCCCACTAATGCCACTTAGCATTTGAAGAGAGCCTTTTGTGAACCTTGCTATTAAAAAGGCCATGATAGTAGGAAGCAACTATAATTTGGCTATGAATCACAGAGCTATTCACAGGAAGACTCTTAGCAAAGACAAAGGCCCTGCTGTCCATTATAAACCCATGAATTGCCTTCAGATAAATGCAGCTTGTCCTTCGATGTAAAGCTACTCATTGCAATCCAGCCAGCAGTCTCCATTGTTCACCCTAATGAAAATGCACTCTGGAACAGACAAACCGTCTAATTCATTACAGGGGAGACTAATTTTTTCCAGAAACTGCTTTGTACTGAAAAAAATTTAAAATCCCCACTGAAAGCAGAAACAGGCTTTATTTTTTTCCACACAAAATTTAGTCTTTATTTGCAAATGGCGAATCCTCCTTTTTCTTAAAAAAAAAACCCCAAAACAAATAATAATGGTGTTCCTTTTGTGTGTACTTAGCAGCGAGGTAAATCTCAAAGAGCTTTCCCCTACACCATTTTTAGAAAGAATCTCTTTTTTTTTTGGGTTTTATGCATCTACAGAGGCTTTGAACAAGAGGAAGAAATTTCTATGGCTACATTTCTCTTCTTCCAGACTCCTTTCAATTGATATTTATTTAATATTTGTTAATTGCTACTAAAGATGCTGTATCAGGTAATGCTTTTCATTTACCTACTGAGCTTGGAACTGCAGGATAGAAAGTGTATCTATGGATATGCCATTGTAGAGTAGCAACAATAGCTCTGGGCTACAGTTGCTAAAAATAACTTGCTCTGTGCTGCAACTCAGGCATGAGAGATTCAGACCATTCATAAGAACTGCAATTAAAAGCTTGAAATGCAATGGAAACACCCCACTCCATCACTCTGGCAATTCCTTTTTGATAAGTCTGTGCAGTGGTGTTTTCCTCCTGCTTTGCATGTTTACTTTTATATGAAAGGCACGGCATTTCTTTTGATTTCTTTGCTGGAAACCAGTAATTTTAGAGTAGAAAAAGGGAAGTAGGCATAATTTTGATTTCAGACAGACAGTAAGGAAGTAAAAAAGACAATTTTTCAAGGACAAGCAACGTTAAGACTGCTGGCAATTTTTAAAAAAGCAATTAAAACCGTAGTCTTCATAATAAATAAAATCCCTTCATCATTTAAATAAAATGTGCCTCCTGCATATATTTAATTAGCATATTTTTCTTCACAAAAGACAAGTCTCTATGGGCATGGTTGACCTACTCTTACCAAAGCACACATCCTTGAAAAGCTGTCCCACTGAAGTTGAAGAGATTGATCATGCAAATAAATCTCTCATCACCTGGGTCTCAGAATAAACACTGCTCTGTGACAGTCAAAGGAAAAGCTGAAACCCTGCCTGGCAACCTTGCTGGGAAACTGGCTGTCAGGGAACCAACAGAACCAGAGGCAGCAACTTGTACCACACACTGGGATGGCTCAGGGGATGGGGACAAAGGTTCTTTTCCTCAGCTTCCTTCTTTCTCACAAAGCAATCCTGAAAGGCACATGGTTGGTGTGACTGGAACAGCTGCTGACTTGCAGCAGCTCTGCTGCTGCCTTTCCAAGGAGAGCCGGACAAAGCCCTTTTCCTGCACGCTGAGCAGCACAGGCACTTATGTGAGGGCAGGTGGCTCCTGTTACACCACTGGCAGCAGCATCCTAGGGAAGATGCCAGCCAGGGACTGCGCTGGGGCTGGTGGGGGGCTCAGGCCCCAGGTCCTGCACAAGGGGCAGGCAGAGGAGGAGCCATGGCACCTGGCCAGCTGGCCGGCCGCATCTCTGCTGCCCAAGCTGCAGCCACTGCCCTGTGGTGGGAGGAGTGGCCTCAATCAGCTCCAGCACTGCATGATTCATTTGCCTCAGTACTCAGGCTCCTCTTTACCTGTTTCACCTGAGCTTTGTCCCTTCTCTGCTATTCACGAAGGGGACAGAGCACCTGGATGGTGGTGGCAGCTGTTGCTCTGCTGTGTTCTTCCTCAGGATACCCACTCTTTGGGACAGGGGAAAGGATCTTCTCAGCTCCGTGTTAAGCAGCAGCAGCACAGACAAAGGCTCAACTGTCCCATCAATATCAACAATCTAATCAGGACTGAGAGTGCCAATAAAAAAACAGTTATTTTTTCTTTCTTCCAGTTGGAACAAACTGAAGAACATCTTTCCCCTCCCTTCCTTTTCTCCTGCCAAATTAAAAAAAAAAAAGACTTCCTTATCAACATGTCTTTGGGTCAAAACATCTCTTCAATTTGAAACAAAATGTTCCATCCTGCAGCAGACATACAAAAAACTACAGGAAATGTAGGACTGGCTGTATCTCCACCACTGCTTCCTTCTTCCAGAATCACCAGAGATGGGGATACTTCTGGGACCTGAACTCCAAACTCGAGTCCCAGTTCTCACTGAAAGGGTTCCAATCCACACCTCTCCTGCTCTTGACAGTGAGTGCTTCAGTATTTATAAAAATGAGTTTCAGAGAGGTAAATATTGAGGAAACATATATTGGCATTATTTTTTTTTATCCTGATGGTTAAGGTACTGTTGAGACAAGAGAATTATAGTTCAAATCAATACAGACAGCAGTGAACACAGCTCTCCTACATTTTGCTTGACAACATTAATCACTGGACAGTGAAACAACAGAAGGGACATTGACTGTCCCTTTGTCAAGCTATGATGACTCCTCAACAGCCTAGCATGTTTACAACAAATTTGATCCAAGTCCTCCATGCAGATTTTGAGCTGTACAAAACCACTTTTTTTGGCAAATTTCCTATTTGTACTACCTGTAAATTTAAATCCTGTTTTGCTATACTGTTGCACAAGAACAATGACTTATAAGAACTAATAAAAAAAAAAGTGCTGTATATTTATTCATATTTTTGTGAAAACTGAATGTGTTTTGCATGTGAAATATTTCCTGTGTTAAATTTATTCTCACAGTGCTGTTTTCCATACTAATCAGTACTCAGTATATTCAGCATATTCAGATTGATACATCAGGATGATAGTGGTTTAGTACAACTACTAAATTATTCATGTGAAAACATATGCTGCACTAACACTGCCAAAGTGTTTATAAGCAATATGTCTAGGGAAAAAAAAAATAAAAAGAAGAGACAAGAATTACCCGCAAATTAAAAACTAGAGATCTTGCAAAATTATCATTAATACGATGTAGCAGTGTGCTAATGGAAACTGCAGATACACCAAAATAGGAGGTAATGCCCATTAGGTAAGAATTAAAATATCATGTTGGAAAAAGTGCGGTTAAAAAACCAGGGACTGGACAAAAGGGAATATGGCAAAGCTGAGGGTTATGTTCACAAGTTGTCTATATGGTCAAATAAAACCAGGGTCAGGTAGAAGAGCCTGTGATATTTACAAGTAAGAAACAGTAGGCAGAAGCAGTGACACTAAGCAATAAAGGGACACACTTAAACTTTCCCTAAGCCAGGGAAAGCACCAAAACCACAGATCCATGCAGCGTCTGGCCAGTGTGCCAGGATCTCAACACGGAGCCTTTTCTGACAATCACATAGCTGTTACAGGGCAAACAGATTCCCTTGCAGATGGCACCATGCAGTCCTAAGTTTCCTGCTCAGGAACAGTTCTTAGACAGACATATATTAACTTCCAAAGGAAAAGCACTTTCTCATAGCTATCATATAGTCAGGGATGACATCTAAGGGTATTTTTTGTTATTTCCAAACTCTTCAATCCATCTTTTACAAGAACTTTTAAGGTCAGCAGAGAGCAACACGTGCAGCAAACAGATTTACTGGGCAGATTAGCTAAGTGACCTCATGAAGCGAACAAAGCATGCTGCTCTTTCAATCAGCATCTTTTTAAATCTGTTAACTAACACTGAAATATTTGCTTTGACATGAGAGTTTGCTGCAAGTGTTTCCATGGTAATTCTTGGCCTCTCAACTGTGGGGACAATTTCTGCTAACTCCAGCCGACAGAATGGGTTTAAGGATATCTTCCCAGATAGCCTTCAGACTATATTCTGCACAGGCCCCAGGAAATGCTGCAAAACAGATGGGGATGAGGAAGATGGTGGTCAGCACCCTCAGCAAGCTGTGAGCTCCAGGATGATCTTTGGTGTTAAGGGCAAGGGGTGCAAACGTTCCTTCCCACTGGTAAATCTATCCCTAAACAGATTAAAGAGAGGAAATGCAGGATGTTGTTTTCCCAGACTTTCCTGAACTCTGCCTGTAGCTGTAGCACAGCTCTCACTCAGCACAGCAGCTGGCTGTGGGCTCCAGCTGTGGGCCTGCAGCTCGTTCTCTGCAGGCCTCTTGGGACCCAGCAAAACCACTGCTCTTGGATGGCCCCCTGCTACAGACAGCAGGAAGACGTCAGGCCACGCGAGCAAAATCCTTTCTTCTAATCACTGACTGCCAGCTAATCCTGCAACAAAAATTCTCATCCACCTTTCTAAACAGCTGAACTGCATTTACTTGTATTGTTCCTTCCAAAACCTCTAAAGTACAACTATTTACAAACAACATCTGGACACTGGTTTGTGCAACTAACATGATTATATTTTTTACACATTTTATACTGCACACTGCATGTGGTCATGCTTTGATCTTTACCAAGAGGGTTTGAATTTTTTTTTTCCAAATTTCTTTTGACCTCAAATTTTTTCAACCACTTATTAGGACCTGTGACTTCTGCATTCTATCGTTTTCACACTGCTCTCAAACTTATTTTGGCACTTGAGGATTGAAGAAGGAAGAGGAAAACTGTGGCTACAGTAAGATTATAGGCTTGTGAATTTCCTTCGACTGTCTCACTGTGTACCCACAGCCCTCTGCTCTAAAGCAAGGCGTCATCTTTGCTGCAAGTGCATATAGTGGCAGAGTAGCTTGATTACAGGCAACAGTGCAACACATATAAAGTCCATGTAACATTAGAAGATAGTGCATAGATTTCTTATAATTAGGAAGAATTACAAATAATCCTCCAAATTACAAATTACCACTTTGTATCCTGGGCTGCATCAATAGAAGTGTGGCCAGCAGGTCTAAGGAGGTAATTCTCCCTCTCTTGTGAGACCCAGCCTGGAGTGCTTTGTAGAGTCCTGGTGTCCCAACACAGGAAGGACATGGAACCATTGGAGTCAGTCCAGGAGAGGGCCATGAAGTGGATCATCCTCTCTATGAGGACAGGCTGAGGGATTTGGGACTGTTCAGCCTGGAGAAGAGAAGGTTGTGTGAAGACTTCACAGCAACCTTCCAGTATCTGAAGGGGGCCCACCAGGAAGGCAGAGAGTGACTCCTCATCAGGAACTGCAGTGATATGACAAGGAGTATGAGATACTAACTGAAGAAGGGAAAGTTTAAGTTTGATATCAGGAAGAAATTCTTTACTCTTGAGAGTGGTGAGATACCAGACAGGTTGCCCACGGATGTTGTGAATGCCCCAACCCTGACTGCGCTCAAAGGCAGGTTGGGTGGAGCAAGGTCCATCTTTAAAGTTCATTCCAACCCCTTAAGATTCTATGAAATACATAAATAACAGGCCTAAAAATTTTATACATGTAATAGTACAACTATATAAATATTGGATCCATTTGGCAAAGTATTATGTATGCCATATATAATATTATACATCAGTATGACATCTGTATACATGTATAAAGATGTACAAGCCTGTGTACATCTATATAAAAAGATTATGGAACACACTATGAAAGCAAAAATACTTGTTTGCTATAATAATGAAGAGAGTAAACATGCCCTTTAATAACATCTGTGATGGAGAGTGACACAGGAATAAGGATCATCCTTAACAAGCTTTTGAATGTTAACTATATAAATTGTCTCTGCTGCACCTTTAAGTGGTTTTATAGCTGCATGTCATCGTGACATACTTCTATCAGCATATTTCATACTGGAGTTACTTATATGTCTATTGGTTTTCAGTGCATAGCAACTGCTCTTTCTTTTTTGATTGTTATTTTGAATAGGGTGAAAGAAACTCAGAATCAAAGGCCAGGGTCAAGATGAACAAATATTAAATGTGTGCTGCAGAGAAAATTTCCATTTTGCTGTCACAAGGCTGCCGCCAGTTAGCACAAAAGCACATGGCCCAAGCAGGCTTTACACAGGCAACCTTACAGCTCTCACAGGTTCCAACTGCAGCTCTCTGTGATGGGATGTTTCTCTTCATGGGATTATTCACCCCCTTCACCTTTGGGCAGGATACTCAGAAGTGACACACAGTAAGGGAAGAATCAGGAAATGACACCTGACCCGCCAAAAGCAAAATGTGTCCTGACATATTTACCAGCCTGAGCAGAGCCACAGTGTCACCAACTGGGAGATTCTAGCTGCTCTGAGTCTAAGAAAGGAAGAACAAAGGAAGAAGTAGTCCCCACTTGGTTCCTCCCAGCATTCCAGTGCTGGTCCCCAGGAACACGTGCCACTCACCCTGACAGTCCCTGGGAAAAGCACCTTGGGCCACATGCAAGGGAACACCCACCAGGCTGCACAGGTGTTCCGGGCCCTCAGAAGAAGGGGATACAGGGCAGGCCAAAACTCCCCTCATGCACCTGTCAAAATGTGGGGGTTTCCTAAACCTTATCTTTCTACTGGATTCTTCATTCTGATCTCTTTAATTTTACTGGGGTGAATGATCTGTGTATTAACTCTGACCTTCAGAGACAGTCCTGAACACTGTATTTAACTGAGATATAATTAAATATGGCAACCAACAGGACTCTCTTGTTCTCTAACAACTTTCTCTTTTGTTGTTTTATTTTCGGTTTTGTTTCCATTCATCATGCAAATAGTTTATTTGTACTATTTTCTTGAAACAAGGATATTTTTTCTTTTATTCATCTCCAGATACAAGCTATCACATACTAAATAATATTGAGTCTTAAGGTGTCAGAAGAGAAAAATCTCTTGTAGGCTTCAGTATGAGATTTGTATAACTCCTACAGAATTCTTAATGCACTTAAGGAAAATTGACTTTTATCTCCGGTTTTAGCCTTCCTATTTAATTTGACTACTTATATTAAACAAAAATGAAACTTACAACGATCTCCAATTGAATATTTGAACCTTGCCATCATGCCAACATAGCTGTCTAAAATAAAGCTGAAGCAATAGAAGGAAATAGGAAAATAAACACAGTCTTGGAGATGATTATACCTAGAGAAATGATATGAAAAAAAGTAGCAGAATCTTTCAGGAAGTTATGCACTAAGAAGAGCTATTATGGATAAAATGAATTATTCCTGGTTGGAATGAAACAAGAATATTTCTGGTTTTGACATGTACCAGCATTTTCTACCAGGACTGTTTTTACTAGTATATTTAAAATACAAATAATTATTGTTTCTCATCTAAGAAATATTTTATTTTAGTTTTGCTTTGCTCTCCTTTGTTGTTCCAAGACAACAAAGAAATATGAAAATGCATTTAATTAACTTATCATGTATGATATTTTCCATCATTAAAAGAGACACCAGGAATAGCCACACCAAACTCCGGTCATTAATCATATTGCTTTCTGTCCTTTTATCTTACCATTTATATATTGTCTTAGATTTTACAGAATTTTACAGCAGACATACAGTTTTTCATCTACCTGCTAATTTCACATTGAGAGATATACTACAGTGACTACAGCAGTAGTTGTGTTTAATTAGAGCATTCTTGTCAGCTGGGAAAGGTAGGACAGAAATTATTGGGTAAAGTTTCCATATAAAATGTCCCTGGTGGAGATAAATGCAAATAACAATGAGAACCTCAATTCCCTGTTCTAATCTCCTCTTCCCCTGGTTGTTTACCACTGAGAAGTAACTCAGAGGTAAAACAAACAACCAGTTGTCTGGGAAAACACCAGGAATGCATCAATCTGAGGATGTGCCAAATGAAGCAGAGGATTTGTATTCTTTTCTGCCAGCCTCTCTGGGAGGAGTGGCTGTGTCCCAGAGTCAGAAAACTGTATTCCTGAAGGTGCCAAATCTGTGAATTCTGGGAGTTACAAATCCAAATCTAGCCCATGACTCCCTGCATTAAGCTTTTTGTTGGTGCCTTGTGTTGCATTCCAAAACGATATATTAACACTGGTTAAACTATTACTCGATCACACCTCCTACTGTATTGGAAATTCTTTCAGCATGTACTATTCACAACCTTATGAAATCAAAATTGATTCAACATACACACAGGTACCATGTGCATGTATGGAGCTTTATACAGAAAAGTGATCTCTAAACATCCTGTTTGAGGAGACAAAAGGGTACATGTGTGAGTATGCATGTACTCAAATACATTTATGTGTTTGTATATAACACAGTACATGTGTTCACGACCACAAATGAAAGATATAAATATTTCCAAAAGTTAGGATTTGCACCACATTTTGCAAGTAAAAGTACTGATGATTTTTTTTTGTTTGTAAGTGAGCAATGAAGAATGGTCAAGGCATTGGCTGAAAAAAATCACATCTACTTTGAAGTTACTTTAATCTAAAGAAGTATCTAATGGTGCTTTGGAGAGATGGGGCTACTGAGGGGAGGACCAACACAAATAGAATGGTTGGAATATGAATAACACAGAAGACTCATCAGAGCATAAATGAACACAAAAAACCTCTCCCTTTCTCAGGAGATGTAGTATCTATCTCTGTAAGGTGTAAGGCTCACTGAATCCATGGTACTGAGAGAGACAGTTACCTCCCTGAAAGTGGAGAGGAAAGAGTACAATGAAAAAGGCTTTGATTAAAAAACAAAAACAAAAACAAAACCCTCTGACCCTCAAAATATCATAACCCAAAACAATTACATGTTTCAACAAATATCATATATGTCCTTTTTGTCTAAGATTATTTGAGTTCTCATAAGGGATTTCATCCTTAGATGTTCCTGTTCAGATCTCTGAAAGTTCAGTCAATGTGCATTACAAGACAGAATTTTATTTAGATTCAGACACAAACTCCTTATGCAAATTCTTCAAATAAGGGTGAAGAATTATTCATAAAATTATTTATAAAAACCCTTACTTAGGTCTGAAGCAAGACTTACGTTATTATGGACTACTTCTAATATCAGATAGCAAAAAAAAATAATTAATAAACATAGGGTACATTTTTTCTCAAATCTGTAATTTCGGGGCTCTGTTTTGTCTTTGAACACAACACATGATTAATCTCAGTGTAGGATTTACAAAATCTGCTTTTAGCTATAGGATATACTCAAAAAAGAGGAAGTAAAATGTGGCTTGTGCTAAACTTAGCAGCTTTGGCAATTAATATAACTCTATTAATCAATCCAGTCAAGTGAAATAGTTTTCTAGATAAGTATACAAATTGTTCCTCCAATTTTGAATGCGACTACATATCCAGCCAAATGGGCTTTAGGATAAAGAAGCCAGGGTGATTTATTTGTAATCCCTTTAGTTGCTTTTTTATTTGTTCTTTCAGATTGCAGAGACTAAAGAATATCATACTTACCCAAACCCATGGATTATTTCCATGCAGAAGATTTGACCTTAATGTTCTGTGTGTGTGTGTAATAAAATCAGATGGGTTCAAATGATCCTGCTACAGTGACGCACTCTTGATACTGTCTACTTGCTTTAAGCAAGTTCTGGTAACTTATGCCCACTCCTTCTCTGCCAGCACATGATGGCGCTCAGGTTAACATTTAATAAAGGATGATGACTTTGAGTCTCACATTGTATATTCTTCACCAAGGAAGAACCCAAATTTCAATATCCATTGGGAACAGCTTTCTACCCAATGGAATCCCCTACCTTTTGTCTGCTCAGACCCCAACCCCACTGGCCTCATCTTTCTCATGCCATCATTATGACCTTTAAGAGCCCTGATCAGAAAACCTCAAGAAGAGATCACTGAGGAAATAAACAGTCCCAATTGATACAACATTCCTCTCATTGCTTTGGGGTGTGTGTAAGGGATGAACTGAGTACCCAGGGCTTTAAAATTAATTTCATGCAGGATGGAGTATGAGCTTTTAAAGGAGGAGAGGGAACAGAAACCCAGTTAGTCAAACAAATAAAACTGGAAATAATGTTGAAGGAATATAGTTTTATTCTGTATAATGAGGATGAGGATGCAAATGAAAACACTTTATGAATGCTTCTATGCACTGAATGGAACACCTAACATGATAATTAACTTTAAAACTTGCTTTTAGCATAAGTAACTGAAAACTCTCAAGTCGGAAGCAATTGCAGTCCTAAGACAAGCATCATCTCCCCACGTCTACCGCAGTGTCAGATCCTGAAAAAGCTGTTCTGCATTTTAGGTTACACTTTAGAATGGCTTCTAAATTATTTTACAACGCATTTCAGCATCACTGTTCATATTTCACTGAGTGTGTGGAACTAAAAAATTAAATGGTTTCCTGGAAGTCACTTGAGGTGGGCAGTGGTCCAGATCTTGTGCAAGTGCTTTATCGTGTCTCCCCTGGTTCGGAAATTATGGTAATATTGACAATCATTACCTTCTGCTGTCCTATAACTTAATGTGCAAAGATACACTGAAAATGCATGAAATGTTTAGGATCACCTGTCCACAAGGTTGAGTAGTGAGTACTCCTGTGTAAGAATGAGGTGAATGGCTTGCAGTACACATAGACTGATCTAGCAGATTAACAGTTACTCAAACTCACTTCTGATGTCAAAATACTCAGAACAAGGCCAAATGCAAAAGCTGCTCACAAGCACTACTAGTATCAGGTGCAAGATGAAGACAGTCATCAAGTTCTCAAACACTGGAACAAAAATATGTGGCAGGAAAATCAGAAATAATGGCTAACTTTGCATCAAGTCCTCCAGTATCAATGTACCTGTGCAATTCCCCCCTATCTTTGCAGAAATATATGAACTAGAGGTCTTTTGTTCAGTCTCAAATCCCTAATCCTTTTGTTTTCATCTTCCCAATTACAAGGAACTTTAAAGAGCAGTAATTAGCTAGAAGTAAGAAATACTGGACTTTGAACTCCACTGCTGAAAAATTCTATGTCATCTCTGAGCATTTTTATTCTTACTCTTACTAATTTTCTTACATTGGGGCATGTGCTTTTTGGATTATGTAATTATACATAGTAATCCTTCACATAACACAGTTCACACCACTTATTCTGCTAACATCTACATTTGTTACAAAAGTGTTAATAATTAGGGATGTGGATCCTAACTGCATATTAAGGCCATTAGTTTTCTTTTTAGATTCCATGCTTCCAATTAGCATTCATTTTATATAAGATAAAAACTTTTTCCAAGGTTATCTGCTAAAAAGCTCCAGGCATGTCCTTCAGTTGTTCATTTCACATGAAGTTCACTAGCAAACACACTGTTTTAAGTAATTTGGAAGTGATATCCTCCTCTGTTGTAAGGGTTTGGTTGTTTGTTCAGGGTTTTTTTAATATTACCTAATGGTATTGGACAAGGACACAGGGATCAACACTAGTCTCAGTAATGCCCCTCAGAAATTGTTCCAGTGTGTTTCAAGGACCTCCAAGACAAACAGGTGCAGCTCACTTTTGTACAAATACATATCCTGAGGAATCATCACCTTGCTCTGTTCTGATCAAGAGCAACACAATCACAGAATGTTTTGGTTTGGAAGGGACCTTAATGGTCGTCTAGTTCCAATCCCCCCTACCGCAGGTCAGGGACACCTTCCACCAGACCAAGCTGCTGAAAGACCCATCCAACCCGGCCTTGAACACTTTCAGGCATGGTGTATCCACAACTCCTTTGGGTAACCTGTTCCATTGCCTCATCACCCGTGTAGTAAGGAAACATACTGATCTGTCCAATTTCATGGAGAAAGATTTACATTGGGGTACAGTAGCTTGCTAAGCCTGTTTCTTGGGTAGATTTCTCAGGGAGACTTTATCTGTAGCAACACAAGTAAATTTATAGGTTTTTTGGATCTGGTAAAAATACTGCCAAAATCATCAAAGGGGTTCATTCTCCATGAAAGTTGTATGGAAATGTGCTACACATTGTTGGAAGGTGATGGCCATGTGGGTCCCCTAACTATCTTTAGCTGTGCTGTGCTGGGTACCTGCAGGTGGAGCAGAAAGGGTTGGTGGGGCCACTGGCAGGGCATACTGGCCACCAAAGCCAGCAAGCAGCACCATCCTCCCCTGCCCACTTTCTCCCTCCCAGGGCTTGGTCCTGCATTGCCGCAGGGAGACCAGAGACAAGCACCCACTTTTGTCATTGGATATTTAGCCCCCTCTAGGCAATGCTTGTGATATTCTGCTCTAAGAGGTGGTGTTTACACAAATCTAAGCTAGATAACTGATTAAAGTATTTAGGCCATCTAATTTAATAAGTTACTAAATATCACCCAAGCCTCAAGCCCCGAAAAAGAAGGTAGGTACTTCTTAATGGAGCAGAGAAATTAATTTGCTATCTGAAGAGAGATCAGAGCCTCACGTAAGGAAAAAATAAGATGCTTCATGGATATCATAAAATAGCTTACCAAAACAAATCAAAGCACTACTAGGAGCTTAAGAAATCTATCCCAAAACATTGAATAATAAATAAGTTCATTTATTAAATCTTCAGATTAGTGTCTCTTCTAACATATATGTTCTGTGAAAAGGACAGAGACCTATAACCTCTGTTTTACTCAAGGCTACTTTCAGGGCCCATGGATACCACCATCTGGAGAAATGTAGTAACCTCATATATATTAGTAATGTTATTTATAACACTGTTCTTCTAAATATTCAAAGAAACAAGGTTGTCGGGATTTTTACCCCGACATCCCCCAAAACAGGGGTTTTCTGTCTCTCAGGGTCCCATACCAGGGTTGAAAGGTGAGACAGATCCTGCAGCTTGGTCTTCAAAGATGTTTATTCTATTTCTTATCTCAAGGTCTTACAGGAGTGTCAGCGCGCTAGGAGAAAACTCTGCCGCAAGAACATGGAGTCAGGCGTCAGGGTCGTTTTAAAGATTTCTAATCCAATTAACTCTAAATACATACTATATTTATGGTTTTGTGCCAATTACTATCACCTATTCTAAACACGTAATTTCTACCTCAATTTCATTCTACCAATGTCTTTGTGCCACCATCACAGCAGAAGATGGAGTAGACAAAGAAGAACATGAGACAACACCCCAAATTCTCCATCTTGCTCCAATCTACTTCCATACTAAAAACCCAAAACTACAAATTTTCACCCTGTGATAAACTAAACTAACTCTATTTTAAATCTTTATTATTTCTTAACTCATCTATAAGTGTTGGAAGCTTTTCCCATGGACTAAGGTCATAGACTGTGCTTTCCTGGGGTCTCTGCCGGGTTCTCTGCCAGGGTTTCAGACCCCCCAGGGCAGCCTGAGGTGTTTTCCACCTGCCCTGGGCTCCAACACAAGGTCATTCGAGGTTTTCCAGTATGTTAGCATTCGAACATCCTAAATCAAGTTAACCTGTTCTATGACTTCTTTGTCTTCTCAGGGCTGCATCAGAGAACAAAATGGTCCACTGTATCTTATGAAATCTTTTATAATTCAACAATAACCGTCCTTCTTAAAAATTCTTCTAAAACATCTACATCAAATTAGGGAGGAGAAATTGTCCTAGAACAGAACTTCAGGCTATAAAAATAAATCTACAATATAATTATTTTGGGGAACAACTGGCAATTAGAAAAGATCAAATTCAAGGACAGTCAGGCACTTTGTGTCTTTGCTAAAAGTCAGAAGTATGATTTACTTTTTATGTTTGATTAGGTCATCAGAAAAAAAGCACAATTAGGAATAGTAATGAAAACTTTGATTTTCAGTAGATAACTTTCAGCCAACTTTCTCTCACAAAGAGGAAACATATGTGCCTTTCAGAAACCCATAACATATTTCAGTGCCATATGCTATCTTTCCTCTTTGGATCCCATCATAGAATCTTTAACCTCTAAGAATGGTGGTATTTTTTTCACCAATTGCTTCTTTGCATCAGTCATACACACATTTTTTAATCATAAATTTGCATTTTGGACATAATTTTTTTGTCAGACATGACAGGGTCATAAAATCAATTCAAATGAGCTGTGCAAAATTAACAGATGAAATGGTGTGTTAGGTTTGTTTTCGGCACCATGATCATTAAGTACAAGGCTGGCTCATTGTGGGAAGACAATGTTTAATCATCCTCCAAATTCTGCAGATGGATTTATGTCTGTGCATATCCCCTTCTGTGATGCTCAATAGCCAGGCACAGTCTGTTCCAACCGTCTGCAAACAGTACCCTGTTCAGCAGGCTGCTCTGGTTTAGCAAAGCATTTCAACAATCTGAGTGGGTCTTACTGTTTCACAGGAGTTTAAGCCCATACTTAAAGCTAACAGACCTACACTAAGACCATGGAGATTGGCCTTGTGTAGGTGCATTGCTGCTTTTGAGAGCGGGAGTACATCACGAGCTTTGAGGACTAACACTGAGATGGAACAATCTGGCAACTGTGTCTTGATTAGCCAGGGCTGCTACAGCAAATGAAAGAGTGGGAAGAACAAAAAAAATCTACGAATCCCCAGAGATCTAAAAGCAAGAACAAATATTGAATAACCATTTTCTTTACAAGATTAAAAGACATTCCAAGAAGAATTAAAAATATATATCAGCCTATGCTTACCATTTCCTTGTCACATTCCTGGCAACAACTTGAGGTTAAATTATGCTTAAGGGAATCTTATTTTGGTCTAATTTCTCAGCATAATTATTTCCTTCCCAAAGGGATGACACATGGGGGAGACGCTGCAGTGCTTTGAGGTTCTTTTCTTCAAACAAGAAAAAAGAGCAATAACACCCAGGATTTTCCAGTGGGACTCTGTTCTAGCTTTGCCCTTCAGCTTCTTGGCAGAAGAAATCATGAAACCCATAAACTGGTTCTCAAAAAGAGAAGTCTCAGTGATGCTAAAACTATCACTGAAGCTACGTTTCTAAGTTTCTGCTTACAAGTATCAGATTTTAATGATGACTAGAAAACACACATAAATCATCGGACAAAAATTGTTGGGTAGTATAATTCTTCTATTGCTATTTGGAGTTATACAGAGCATGGGGCTAATTTTCTTTATTTGACTACCTCATTTGTTTTAAAAAGATATATTTCTTAAAATAATTCAGACAGAGTATCACGATTAAGCTTATTCTTGCTCTGTTGTTGTGTTCTTGACATTGATGAAATCTCTTGCATAGCTATGAAGAAGGGTGCAGCAACTGCTTGGTGTCATGGCAGAAAGAGGACACCTTGTACATAGCTACCACTGTCTAGAAAGGAGTAACTAGAAAATCCCAGCTGTCCAAAGGATAGAAAGCATACGACAATGAGGCAAGAGACTCAGGTTTTGTTTCAATCCTGACAGGGAGTCTCCAGGACAGTGGGCTTCTCAGGTCAGTAGGTCTAGGCAGTGGTCATACAATGTTTGGGACATGCATCAATCAACAGATAACTCAAATGCTTAATAGTGGCAAAGCTATTTACTGGAAGTTAAAGCTTTCTTATCAAAACATTAAGATAGCCTACTCTGTAAATTCAGAAAGAAGAGATGATTAAAGGAGAAAGAAGAGATGATTAAAGGAGAGGTAATAACAGGGCATGACAACAGGAAAGTTTTTTACAGAAAAGGTTCTAAAGTACTGGAATTTTCTGCCCAGGGAGGTGGTGGAGTCACCATCCTTGGATGTGTTAAAAAAAAGACTGGATGTGGCATTCAGTGCCATGGTTTAGTTGAGGTGTTAGGGCTGGGTTGGACTCGATGATCTTGAAGGTCTCTTCCAACCTAGAGATTCTGTGATTCTGTGAAAAAAATAATCAAATCTGGAAATACAGTGACTGAAACTAAATGTTCTCCTGAGAACTCACAAGTAGCTGATGCACTAAAGGATGGATCTGACTGACTGTGAAGAACAATGACTCAGTTGAAATACTGGAAGGCCCTTTTATCGAGTATTAACCAAGAAATAAAAACTGATTCATCTTTTTACCAAGAAACCACGATTGTTACAGAAGCTGGGCTATTGTTGTAGCTCGTTGGAAACCAGGGGTATAGAACAAGTCAGTACTTACTGGCAGTAAACAAAACAAATATTGGCAGGTATGGGTAAAAGATTAAAACTTTTCCCTAAATGAAAAAATATAGGAAAACCATTTAACAGAGGGGAGCAAATAAATTATATGCTTCTATTTGTATCGTCTGAGGATGGCAGATATGGAACATCCAAATGTAAGCAAGGAAATCCTGCACAAATGACAGTAAGACGATCCAATTGACCCTGAACCTGGTAATGTTAAGGAGGCTTCTTGCTCTTTAATCTTGCATAAACTTAGTGACAGAGCTATGGTGCAAAGCACCTTTCTCCTCAAGAAAGTGTTATAAAGTAACTAAATTGTTCACCTTCATTTTCTCAGATTTTTTTTTTAATATAGCATATCATGTAATAAAAACAGAAACTTCAATAAGATTATTTTTGAACATTTTAACATAAAGTACCATGCTTTGGCAGCTTTTTCTACAAGGATAAATCTAACAGAAATTATTCAAATTTCTCCAGTTGAGTAATCTTCTAACACCTTGCTGTCTCATCTCTTTCCCTATATTCTTTAGAAAGGGACATTTTATATCAGATTATTTATAATTACATTTAGTTAATATATTATTATTAATCATTACTACATTTAAATAATTCAAATTATTTAAATGTAAATTATTATTACATGTTGCAATTATTACATTTAAATCAGGTTATAAAACTTAGCAGGGCCTGCACTTCTGCTTATTCTGCATATAAGAGACTTACAGATTCACAGTCATGCTCTAAACCTGAATTAGCCAATACATAAATAATGATCCATTATTATTTTATTATCATTAATAAATAATAGAAACAACAAGAAATTTTTCCTGAGTCAGAACCCGATAATTTGAATCCAAGACTGAGGTTTATTCTCTGATGGGTAGAGAACCATTAACGATGGGATGGTGTGGGCCAGAACACAAGCGGCACCCATTTCGTCTTGATAAACCCCTTTTTTCCTAGGAGAGTGTTGAAGTAGGAGAAGTGACTTGATGCAGGAAAGCCACAGGCTCGTGTGAGTATACCTGTGCTGAAGGTTCATTCTTGTGGACACGCAGAAAAAGTATGACTGCAAGTTATATGGAAATAAACATATTCTTCCATTCTATCTCCCTTACTTCCCAGGAAAAAGACAGTGTTTTAAATAGACTTGAAAGCCCTTTTTTTTTTTCATGCCGAGAACAAATTAACAACAGTCAGATACTAGTTAATAATGTGGCCATCTGAGAGAAAGGTCTTGTTATTCAGCTACAAATAAAAGGAGGGGACAGGCAACTTCTGTCTGTTAGCCAGTAAATATGAGAAAAATACTGGGCACAGCACTAGCTAGGAGCTGGAAAGAGGATTAATGTGATGTTTTCCAGCAAAATGGCTCATTTCCCCAAGCTCTAGAAAAGCTACATTTAGAGCAACAATGATTTCTTTCAATTTCTAGCAATGGTAAGAGAAGGTTCCACAGCCAAGAATCCATTTCTTCCACCCTTGAGTGTGCTGCAGGAGCATGCATTGCTTCCCGACATAGCAATTGGGGATTTGTTTTGCAAATCAAGCACCGGGTTATCAGATAGGGACAATAACCAGAGTTATTTCTGAACAACCACCATATTCAGTCATGGGATTTGGAGGCGTACCTACTATTGTATCAAGGCAAGAGAGCGCTGCCAACTCTATGACTACTCCAGCTGGCAGCAACACTTCAGGGGCAGCACAGGCAGAATTTGCTGTACTTCGTGCACTGAGGTGGTGCTGGGTTTTGCATACAAACCCAAAGTGTCAGGTGCTGCTAAAGGACTTATAGGGTGAAGGCCAGATGAAGCTGCACAAGTGTGTGCCAAGGCCAAGTACCAGGCTATGTTAGGAGGCATGATTCAGCAACACTAGGTATGAAAGCCAAATTCAGATCAATCCCAAAATGTAGAAAACCCACACAGAATCTCTTAATCAGGTGTTTTATAAGGTTGAGTTACAGTGAACTGTCAAAACTTTAAAAAGCAGCTGCATAGCCTGGTTCTAACAGAAATCAAGTGATTACAACTGCACTGCTGTCTGGTTTATACAAGCAAATGTCACACTTGAGTCTCACATGGACTTATTTTACAGGGATAAACAACCCTCTTTAGACAGCCTGTTCATTGCCTTCTTGGAGGAAATGGCAGGTCAAGTTTAAAACTGTTCTAAATGTAACAGTGCAGAAAAAGGCAAAACGGTGAGGGGAGAAAGAACATTATGATTGTTTGCTTCCTGTTACATTTCTTTTCTGGGGCTATTACCAGTGTTAATCTGCAGCGGCATCCAATGGTGTATCTCAGAAGAAATCCTCCTGCACATTGTGGCTCTGGGACTGTCGTGACAACCTGTCAGCAAAATGCTGAGGGATCTGAAAGACGAGGTTTCCTTTCAACCAGCCTTCAAGGTTCAGCCTTCCTACGCTGTTCTGTATTGTCACCAGAGACACTGGCATCTGAATCCCTGCACTCCCACAATCTGAAACAGGTGTTGATAATTAATTTCTGCCAAGGGTTCCAAACACTAGCACACTTATATTTAGCCTCTTCATTATCATGTTTTGATAGAACATATGACCTTTAGGCAGGTAAGATAGTCATGGTTCCTCCAACTTGGATGAACGGCCCGCATTTGCCCTGATGAACAATGCAGCGGGGCAGCTTCCTCCGCGTACCTTTTTCTGCCTCATGTGTGACTGATGCTGTCAGGCAGAGGAATGTTCCTCATGCACTTCACGTAAAATTAAAGGGCTTTTACAGAGATTTCAGCTAACCTCCCACACTAAGCTGAAAATTCTGAAATAAGATCAACTTCTACAAATCAAGAGGAATCCAGATAGGAAGCTCCTTAAACAAGCACAACCCGAATCTGAAATGGGTTGAGGAGGGCTTTTTTTCTTTTTTAATGATAAACAAAGTCTATTGCACATTGCAAATCAACTGTCACAATAACAGATTGGGCTCTTCTGCAAGAAGCTAACTAGCTAGATGTAATAGAAGTAGACTGATTATTTGTGCATATTCCATTTTGTAATTCTTTATGAGTTTTTAGCCTGGTACTTTGAGAGATTTGTCAATCTCTCTTGTAAAAACAATAGATGCTATATGTAATATCACATTATGCTAACAATCAACACTGACTACTTTTCAAGACCAATTTTCTTCTCTAAAACATGAACTGAATATTATAAATGTGGCATTTTCTTCTTAAAAATGCAAAATTCCTGCTGTTTTCCAAGATTATATATTCTAAGCCTTCCAAAGCATAATGACAGAATCATTCAACCAGGGTCCTGTAATGACTTAACATTATTTAATTATTTCCTGTTGATTTGGACTTGTCTGTAGCACAGGAAAAAGAAAAAATTGCTTCCATTCAAGATGTCTCTTTCATTTGTTTTGATGTGACTGATTTAAAAATTGCTAAATATGGAGGCTAAAACATCTAGGAAGAAGATACACAGAAACAGATATGGATCTTTTTATTCACTGAAGTGAGCCCACTGATAATAAAGTAACTAATGTAAACAAAGCAGATGTTAAGAGTAGGACCTGGACTGCAGTGTTTATTGAGCACTCTATCTCCACTGGAGCTTCTTCAAATTTCAACTTCCAGCTTATACATGATGGGGTTTCTGGCCGACTGAGGCCAACAGTTAATAAATGAAAATAGATAGAGGAATTAATTTACCACATTTGAAGCTTATTTGCAATAAAGCTCCAACTACAGACACTTTATCTGTTCTGGGGATTTCTCTTCCTCCTATTCAGCCTCAATAATGTCTAAGAGGCCTTCAGACTTTCCTGAAATCTTCATCCCTCTCTCTGTGAAATGACTTACACTAGATCCTTTGGCTCAGATGCTACCATTTCTTCTCTTATGACCTGGAGCTTGTGTTAGGTCCAACAAATGTCCAACAGAGTGCCATTTGGTGGATATCAATATAGACAAATCACTAATAAGCAGTCAGGAAGTGGGAATCAAGCCCTTTTAGATACAGAATATGTCTCAAGAATTGGCTTGCATCCAGCCTAACTCTTCTTCCAAACTGATCTTCCCCCTCCTAATAGAAGCCTTTCTGTTCAGAGCTTCCAGGGTTTCGTTAAAAAATGAAAAGCCCCTTCTAAAATCAGAACTGAAGTTCTCAGTCCAGCTGAGAGTCTTGTTTGAACACCCCAAATACATAATATATACTTGTTTACATTTCAGGTACACCATCTCCTTTGAGAAGCAGGAGATCATTTTGAGGCTTCTTTTAAAAGAGGACTGCCAACACTTTCCCATGTTTACTGAAATGTTTGTAGGCTTTCCAGTGTGGGTGGCAGCACAATTGTGCTAGCTAGCAAGTCTTTTACAGAACTTGGCACCACTGCTACAAACATGCAGTGGTATGGAAGAAACACCAGTTAAATGTAATTCAGAAGCACTATAAATACTGTACCACATTGTTTGTAAACAAGCATCAGCAGGTAGAAAGCCTGGTCTGGAAAAGTCATTCTGGGAAATTGGTCACCAGTGATAAGACCTGTGGAGAAATAGTGTGACTTTCTGAAGGTTTCTTTTCTATGAATGGGGCCTTTTTCTGCTGGCAACATCCTTCCAGTTCACCAGAACTGGACCAGAGCTGTCATCTGTGCTCTCCTCACTTTCTTTAGCTGCTTTTATTCTCTCATTTCCTCCAGTTCCAGCCTTTCTACCTCTTTTTTCCCATCACAAGGACACTTGGCCACTCTGTCACCATTTTCCCCCTCTGCTCTTATTCCCTTCCCATGTCTCTTGCTGGACTCCAAGCTGGACTTCATCTCACCTGGTCTCTGTTGAAAGGGAAGAGTTTGACCTGAACTAGTCCTCCACACACCCTCTGTAAGCAATAGGGAGAGAGGCATTCCCAGAGCATGGGACAGCCCATCCTAAGAGAGGAAAATCCACCCAAACTCTCAAATTAAAGGTAAATGCCATCTGCAGCAGTTATAGTTCTACCTCCTTTAGCTCCACCACCTCCTATCCCACTGCCTCAAACCAACAAAAACTATCATTGAGGGATACTTCCCTGGGAGTATCCTAGCTACAAAATTTCATAAACTTCCAGGGACTCTTATTTCCTTGGAAAATATGTTCAGAATTTCTTCACAATGATAATGGCAATGATGGGGGAAAGGATGCAGAAAAAGGCAAATAAGCAATACAAATCCCTTTAGGCAACGCAGAAAGGAAGCGTTTGATTGAATTTTATTACGCTACTCCTTATTTAGCTC
This sequence comes from Donacobius atricapilla, assembly GCA_013397315.1. Lineage (NCBI taxonomy): Eukaryota > Metazoa > Chordata > Aves > Passeriformes > Mimidae > Donacobius > Donacobius atricapilla. Next base: position 331,446 of record WBMY01006609.1, on the reverse strand, counting down.
TACATTCATTGGTACTTCTTCATCCATTCATATAAATATATACTTTAAATCTTCATCTCATAGCCCAGCATCAGAAGTTTGGGGGTTTTTGGGTTTTTTTTGCCTTTTTGACCTTTCAAGTCTATTCCTTTCTGGTAGACATCACAAGCTCTACTGCAAATAAGTGGTTTTCTTAACACTTAGAGTATGATTAATCTACACTTAACAGATACTCTCTCACTCCTCCTTCTCCAAAAAATGAAGCATAATCTGCTTGCTCGAAGTCTTCCCCATCTACTTCTAGTCCTTTCAGACATATGCTTCACATGTCGATAATGCATGTAGAGCCAATGACATCTATCCCATTCAGTCTGCTTTCAAAGGAGCACCTTTACCCCACCTCTTTGCATTCAATCTTCACATCCTTCCCATTACAGAGCTCTGTGGATGCTGAAATTTCCCACATCCTCAGTCAGCGGTCTTACTGTCCAGTTTTGGGTGCTAGAAGGGAGCAAAGCAAATGACCAGCCATCTAAAAAATGTAACCTAGAGGAAATATGTATTAGCTGTCCTATCTGAGAGAAGGTTGAGGGCAATTTGCGTCAGATTAGTGAAACAGGACTTTTACAATCAGATTTCCACATCTACTATGGAAATGACAAGATATAGCAGACTTAAATTTCAACAAGGAGCATGCAGGAAAATCAGAACAGATTGCCTGGGATGGCTGTGAAGATGCCACCACTGAAGATGCCTAAGGAAAGATCAGAGGTTTGTCAAAAGCAAAGCAGGTGTATTTGATTCTGTGCCCACAGAACTAGCTAAGCACTCTCTTCTTGTCTACTGTACTTTATTACTCTTCGACTCACAGATAAATACCTGCTGCGTAACTTCATTGTGCTTCTTCAAATATGTCTATACAAAGCTCATTCATCATAATCCAGGAGAAAAAATGACCAGAGCATATCATAATTTGTGCTCTCTTACCTCTTCAGGCATATCAACTCATACCATTTGGATCACCTTTCTCTTATCAGCTCACTGACTGTACTGGCCACATTAAACACAAGTCCCCAGACCTGCACTGTACAGTACAAATGGCATTCAGGAAAGACAGCCCTGAGTGGGATGGTACATCACCTTGAAGCCAGACACACTCTTCCCAAAGCAGGATACAGATTATGTAGAAGCAGCCAAGTCACTTCCAAAGCACTCCATTCCAAACCACTCCCCAAATGCACTCAGAAGCATTTGCTGTCCTGCACGCAAACCCAGCTTATGGCAGCAAAGGTGTTCTTTGTATTTTTCTCTTTCAAAGTCTCTTAACTTTTCATTATCTGACATGGTGCCTGAGTTCAAATTTTATTAATGGGCTATCTGTTCTATGAGACATTTGGGGGAATTTAGGGAAAAGTAATTACAACTTCTTTTTTAAATCTTTTTCTTTGAAAATGCAGTAACAATAGCAGTGCTGTAGAAGTGAAGGACTCCTATACCCTCACTCTTGTCCATTTTTTCCAGCTACCATAATCTGATTCAATGCCAGACATTATGTCTCCCTGGAACTTCTGTTGTTGCTATTTTTTTTGTTTGTTTTTCAAGTATAAATCAAAATGCTGCACAAAAATGGTGTTGAGATAAAAAACCATTTTAACTCATTTAAAGCTTTTTACCCCTGAGAACAGGACACAGGCTTTTTTGGGACATCTTTCCAACTGATACAGGCAAAACAAACTCACAAATAGTGATCTTAACTGACATTTCTTACATCACTAAAAGCTCCAAGACTCCTATCTTGGATTTTTGCA
>WBMY01006609.1:253464-329608 GCA_013397315.1 Donacobius atricapilla | reverse complement strand
TTTTTTTTTTTTTTTTTTTTTTTTGTGAAGCCCTGACTTGTAAGATACAGTAACTAAATCATTCCTCAATTGTCTTGGATGTCAGAGGATATGACACAACCTTCATTGAAGTGGAGTCCTGTAGTCCAAGCTGCTCATTGTTAGTGGGGAGGTGGTCAGGAGCCTCAAGCACTGACTCTCACCAAAAGAAGATCTCTCATCACAGACCCAGTATGGGGCTTATCCTGATCTTCCTTCTCATGGGACCGAGCCAAATCCATCTCGTCTCATCTAATCTTTTCCTACGGCTATTATCCAGCCTTCTGGTGTTACTAGTGTTTCCTCTATCCCATTCATCCTTTTGCAATAATGAGATGATCTGGAGGAAGGTGGCTTGGTCTGCCAACAAGCAATGCTTACTGGGATGAAATATGGTTTATCTCTTTTCAATATTAGTCCATATTATTTACCAGAGATTTCCTTCAGTTTTCCTTGTTTTCTTTTCACAATTGTCCCTCATGTGTGATGCAGGACCATTGAATGAGTGCAAACTATAAACACTAAAGTGACATTTTCACAGGATAGATAAAATCATCAGATTCATGTTTATGAAACCCAGAGAGAATAGGAAGAGAGGTGTTCTGGCACTAATGCACCTGATACTGCTGGACTACACGAAACAAAGTTTGTACAAACACAAATAATACCATCCATAGTGGGCATTAGCAATGGACTACCTCTCTTCTTCTTATCTACTTCTTTTGTATGGCTTATGAACACATTATGCATGCTTGTGCTCAAGCGAAGGAGGTTTGCCACTCATTTCGCTTCTTAAAAGTTTGTGTTTCAGTATGTCAATAATGTGGGCTACATGGGCATTAAGAAGGAACAAAAGGAACACCTGAACAAAAGATGCCATAAAATAATTTTGGTGCTGAGCTGCAGCATATCCAGGCACAATTACACCTCTGGCCATGTATGGGCACTACGAGACCCCTGCCAGGACTGGCTGCACAGCCCCAATCCACTCCATGGGACTTATCCTTCTCCAGATCGACACACCTGCAGGAAGGAAGCATGGAAAATGAGGACATACTTGTAAAGCTCCAACATCAGAAGACTGAGATCCATGGAATAGGATCTCCTTTGCCTTATCTATTGACTACTTCATTGAAATGTTCTGGTCTGAGACAGGGACACAAATAGGAAGATATAGGCTTTGAGCTTGCTGAGATTTTGCCCAGTCTAGGAAATAAATGGATTGGATTAATGTTACCCACAGAAAAACTGTCAGAAGATGTTCCAGAGTAAATGTCAAGAAGGCAGAGATGAAAAACCAGAGCTCTGAATAGGAATTAAAAGGACATTCATAGTACTGCTTAGGATGTCTGACCACTGGAAATAAAGAGCTGATGAGCAAATCAGGATGCATGAAAACAACAACTGCAATATTTGAAAAGCTTCACTATTTGAAATAGCTGATCACCAAACCTCAGCATGAAGGGAAGGCTGAGGAAAGTTATTGTTTATTTTTTTGCAAGTTGATTACAAGTGTAAGAGATTGAGGGATTTTATATTTTAACAAGCAAATGTCTGCGTACTGACAGAATCAGTTAAGTTCAACTGGAATTTGAATTCCAAGTTTGATTTTTTACCATTCAATACTCCACATGATTTTGCACAACTAACGGCAGCAAGAGCAGCACTAAAAAAACCAAAAAAACCCAACCAAACAAAAAAACCCAACCCAACAACAACAACAACAACAAACACCAAAAACCAGACAAGACTGACATGCCCAGAGAGCATACTATAATACACTGGTGTGTTCAGTGAGCCTTGCTGGAAAGGAAATATAGCCTAGTTTTCTCACCAAATTAGAAACATTAAAATATATCTTTGTGTACACTAAACTCTAAGGGATTGAATATGCTGTGCGAATGAGATAAATATAGTCCTCCTGATTAATCCCTACCTGAACCTCATCTAAAGCCTCCTCATTTTTTTTAACAGTTATTATATTCTTATGAGTTTAAAAATTGTTGCTGTATTGCAGAGGGGTTTCTGTATGAAGATTAGAGCTTTTTTAATGTTGGCCTTAGAAGTATTTTTTACATTTGGATCAAGCAGGTATTTTATTTCTTTCCCCAGAAAGAAATGGGACCACTGATATTGATAGGGGTGACCTGAGATCAACTTGTCCAGTGCCATCCTGTTGAAAGCAGGGTCAGCTAACGAAAGTTGTCTTTGACCATGTTCAGTATTAAGGTGCCAGATCATCTTATTCATCTCTTATTTGGGAAGAAATACTTCATGTTAGTTCAGAATATCCACAAAGAGCTTCATTTGACTAAAAAAAAAAAANAAAAAAAAAAAAAAAGCAAGCGAAAAACACAGGTAAGTGAGAAATTGTATCCAGTCACCGCACTGGCATGAAAACATGCATATTGATCTGACCAGAAGGCCCCAGAAGTTCTTGTACATCTTTTATTTGGATATCATTGATTTGGTAACCAGACTTCAACAAATCAAAAGTGAGGGGACTGCAATTTGTTACACTTCTACACTGGTTTCTATCTCTGAATACGTATTTTCTGCACTTTGTCATTCCAGTTCAATTAGAGAATAGATTCCAGTTAAATTAGAGAATAAATCTACCCACAACTGTATGGCAAAACCCATTTCAAATTAAGGAAGACATATAGTCTCCCCTGAAGGCCCTCACATAATTATTGTGGATTTCAATTACCAACCAATGCAAACACCTGTAGGGATCATTTATAAGGGAACATTTAAAAGAGTATATAGGGCTAGTTTGGACAAATACAGACTCAATTATTTGTCTTTCAACCAATTCCACAAGAGAAAAATATTCAAAGAGCCTACTCTCATGGTTAGAATGAAGTGTGCGCTCATGAGATTTCAGGATCTAATCCTACATTTTTTTCCCAAGTATTCTCAATACAATCAGTAAAAATACTCCCTGTTACATGAGTCTTCAGGAATGTATTTCCTAGGGAAAAAAAAATGGTAGCAGCAAACAAATACTGATGACTTTGAGAACAGCAACATGGAAGAGGATTTTAAAAAGCTCATGACTAAAGATTATGAATAATATTTGATGCACAGCAGTAAATATTGAAGTGGGGATGAAGATCCATTAAAGTGTGGGGAGCTTTGCAATGGTTTCCCTGACATGGTTTTAAATTATATGGCATTTCAATAGCACTAACAACTGCCAGATTTTCTTCTGTGGTTGGTGACTTTAGAGGAAATGTAACAACACAGTGCTAACCTAGAAAGTACGACCGGTGTTCTCATGGCAGTGTAGAATAAAAAAGACAGTGTTTTTACAAATTGCATGAAATTCAAATCAGCACAACTTTATGAAAATGAATGAGAATTATTAGCAATTAATTTTAGTTTATGCAACTTGAGGTTTAAGAGTAAGAAATTGTTTTACATGTTTATGATGAAAAACAATATGAGCATCTATAGCATCTGATTGATGCTGTGCGAATAACTGTGTTCAGAAACTGAAATACCAGAATTCTATGACGGACAATTTCTTTGCACAGAAAACACAGGTTTCAGGTAATAAGCTTCTCTCAGTCTTCTTCTAATACGTGCTTCACAACAAATGGCAACACTATTGCCAAAACTACAGAAAAAGAGAAGCGAAATTCTGTTCGTGACATATCAAGGTATGTGGAAGCCTACACGATGCCTTTTGTTTGACCTCCTGTTTCTGACTGCAGAAAATTACAAGCACAATGGAGACAGAATATACCGACTGAGCAGGCTAAATTGAAGGTTTCTAATGAATGTACAGAAATAGCCTGTATATATGGAAATAGCACCTACATACATACATACATAAAGCTTTATTCAGGTTTCCCATACCAGTGTTGACTTCACTAACTCCTAAAAATAGCCTTGCAAAACCTTTTTCCTCACAGGAACATAAACTGTACTATGACTGTCCTATTATAAGCAGTGGTAGGCTGGTGTTTTTGTACCAGTCTAAAAGAAGCTGATATGGCCTTCAAAATCTTCAATTCTAAAGAACCCAAAACCAATAATTAATTTATGAAATGCCTATCTCAAGGAAAAGAAAAACTAATAAACAGTTATTTAACTCTTAGAGCACCAGAGTCCTCCAGGCTGCCAGTAAAATCAGTGCTTTGGAAAATATTTATTGACATCTATACTACACACTTACTCTCCAAGGGGTTACCTTAAGTATTATAAAGCAAAACTGACAGGTTGAATGATTGCAGCATTAACAAACAGGCTATCCTTGGCAGATAGGAAGGCTTATAATTCATGCTAAGATGACATCTGCCATTTATAATTGCTTTTAAAAGACAAAGAAACTCTACTATAGTGCTGCAAAGTCAAGTGTTCTATCTTTTACCCTGATATCCTACACTTTCAGCTTGAAAGCTATTTACTTTTAATACATACAGAAAGTTCCAAGTCTAGAAATGACAAATATAGACCTTGGCAAGATGACAGTGACATTTGGTGCTTGCTCTTTTGCTACCATTTGCTACATTTTTAGGCACAAAAAACTCTCAGGATGGAAACACTCAGTAGGAAATTATGCCTTTCAGCCAACCAAATGTTGTTCCAACGAGCACTGCCTTAGAATATTGGCAACATACCCATGATCTAACAAGCTCTGACAGTGCATCCAATATTGTCTTGTTATCCACTTGATGCCTGTTGATGAGAAATACTCACAAAAATAATCTGGCCTCAAACCACTCTAGAAAAATGTAAGAGAGAGAGATACCTGGACATATCCATTAAAAATAAGTGTCTGTAGGAGGTGGAAGAAAAGGAAAACTCTTTCAATATGCCCTGTGTATTGATGTCCACATTCAAACCAGCTTCAGAGGCCTCTGCAGTACAGGTGTGAGCTCACTCACACACAAATCAGAGAGCCATCATTTGCTTTCTTTTCACATTGGCCATTAGGTATGAGCCCAGATAACACCTACACCCTGTGCACGTTGCCTTTACATCCCTGCCCTGCTCAGTGTGCAGATGCCTTGGGTGGAGAAAGATCCAGAAGAATGGTTCTGACATATTTTTTTGCCATGTGCAGACCTTCCTCCAGCTGCTGTATTGCCTACTGGCAGCACATTTATTCTGAAGGATCATAGTGGAGCACTTACCCTGGTTCTCTCTGTGCTATAGAGATGATAAACTCATCTCTGATGAATACATGACAAAATCATACTACTTGTCCAACAGAGTGTTAGGAGCAGACTAAAATAAATTAGTAGATGATAGAAATCCACACACAATACATACTTCCGCACAGCTTTACTAAATAACTTTGTGTTAAATGCATCATTTCATCCTGGATTACTCTGTAGTTGCCTGACTGATTCTCTCCCCATCTTTATCTGCCTCATGCAAGGCTTCTTTACAGTTAAAAACCCTTCTGTGGTTTACCCAGGAGCTCAGTGTGATCACATGCTGTGTGACTGTAGGAAGGTCTCCATCAGGCAAAGGTATGGAAGTCCATTCATGGCAAGGCTTCTTTAAGGATAAAAAGTCCTGCCTGTCAGATTTTAACACATGTTCACGTCTATTTTGCTGTCTTTAATAGGGGCTCTCCTACTCCGAGAAAATTTGAAGTATGAATGAACAAGCTTGGCACTGTCACTATGTGCTATTAAGTACTTGCCTGGCTGAAAAAGATGGGCTGCAGAGAGAACTGGTGATAAAGTTACATTCTGAGATTGCTGAGATCTCCCAACAACGGTTTAAGTTTGGGGTCATGTCTGGTTGAGTGGTAAATAGTCACCACAGGGATGGCTGTAACTATTTTGTTTTTATTCAGTTCGGGGTTTGCTTTTGATAACTAGCGTATTAGCTAGCTTGCAAAAAAGCAGGGGTAATCCTGCTTCCCATGACTGCAGTTTTGTTTTGGAATTCCCATAAAAAGCAGCCCCAGACAGACTTCTTCTCCAGGCTTTTTTATTAATTATGAGAATTTTCCTGTAGTTTCCACACAGATGTCAATTCATTTCTATCCCTACTCATTTGACTAACAGCACTGAATGTGTGAGTGTGAGGGGGAGATCTACAGCTGCTGGAAGCTTGTGCACAACCTGAATTGTCATAAAATAATAAAACAAATGAAAAATGCAATAAAAGACATGACATAGCTTTTACTAGGTCAATCTAATTTATAACCCAAAAGCTTCCTTTAATATAAACTGCTATCAGGTAAAGACATGTTTATAAAGCTAATAGCAAATGCAATGAAAGAAAAAAAATCCAGAGACAACCTCCTTGGAGGGCTCGAGAATCTTCAGAGCTCATGGGTCATCATTAGAAATTCTGCAATTGCTCAGCGCCTCAATATCTCCTGTAGGAAAATACATCAGTTATATTTTTCTTCCTCTTGTTCCCTGCTTTACCTATTTTGTGCCATTAGTGTGACTTTTATTCAGAAGAGTGTATTGTGGTACTTATCACTGACATTAGAGAAACCAGCTATCAAATTCCTTATCAACCTAAGACAGGATTACTTACAGTTTATCAGCTTTTTGATGTGAGGGACTGTTTATTCTTATGGTTTTCAACAATTTTTAACAAAAAAAGACCTGATTTTCATAGGTTCATTTTCTGTGATCAAAACACTAACAAACCTTCTGCAGGTTTTTACCCCAGGCACTCTTTTTCTGTCCAGTCTATGCATGTGATTTGCCCTTGAATATCACCTTCTGTAGGATTATTTTGTCAATTTAGCATAACAGATAAAATTTAGGGATCAGTTCTGTGGAGCTGTAAATACCCAATTGACCGGATGCACTCTAGACATTAAAAACTGGAGGTAGGAGTATCTAGTCAAATTTATATCAGCAACATTTGTGTCTTCTGCCAAATCACTGTGCTGCTTTTGCCGTGTTGTTGCTGGTTTAACACCAGCAGCTGGTGCGGCTCAGAGCTGCCTTCACTGACTTCAGCAGGCACCGAGGTGCCATGGATTGCAACATTAAGGAATCTTTAGCAGCAGGGGACTAACAGCAACTGTTGGCACTGGATGTTGAATACCTCAATCACAATTCCCCCTCACAGTCACAGTTTTAGCATTCCGACTTTCCTGGAAGTGAAATGTAAATTTTGGAACACTTCCCAAAAGCAACATACTTTCCCTTTCTTTCACTAAGTTGTTCCAAAGCAGTGTTCTTATGTATTAAGTTATGATCCCCTTAATCAAAGGCTGAATAAGAATTAAACAGAAGCCTAAACCCTAAGCTATTGCACACGTGAACTCTAGAATGAAAAGAAATATTTCAAAGGAGAGAGGAGTATCTTGACTCAGTGGTAAACGTCAGTCTACCATTTTTGCTTTGGATTTCATAATGACCACTGTGAATCACAAGATCCTGCTCCGCAACTGATATTGTCATAAATATTCTAAACTGATGGAAACAGATGTTCATTTTACACAAAGGTCACGTATGGCTTCCTATATAGTGCCTGTATGCAAGGCAAAATGATCTTGTTTGTTATACAAGGAGAATTGCATTTCATAGTTGTTTTTGCCTGCCACATAACAAGTGGTCAGGTACATAAAAAGTTGAAAGTTATCTGTCCAAGAAATAATTGGGATTAAGATCGTATATAAATATGACCCTGTGACATCAACTAAGCTTTTGGAAGCCCTCACGGAGCAGGAAAGCAGCAATGAATTTCAGGAAACAGCATCACAAAGTGGAGCTGCAGAAAGACAAACAAAGAAAACACTGTATTTCAAAGCCATTGACAATCCTTTTTCTTGGCAAGGTAGCTGCAGTAATCTCCAACCAAAAGTGCCTTGAATAATAAATGTGAAGAACTGGATGGCACATGGAGTATACGTTTAGGGAAAGGGCAGAAATGCAATTACTGATAACTTCTCTGAGACTGTACAGGATGCACAGCGTAGGCTATTCGGGCACTTTGCCACGAGTCTGAGTTAGCATTAAAGTTTTGCTAGTAAACCATGACAACCACTGTTTCTATTAGGTTCAGCAATAGAAATGTATCACCTTGCCACACAGCATTAGGATACAAAGCGCTTAAAAATCAGGGATGTTGCTGCAGCCCGAAGGGTAGGGTGAAATAACTAGAATGAAGAACCGGAGCTACAGTAAAGAAGGCTGTAACATCCTCAGAGGATTTCAATACACTGGTCAAGCTGACTGAGGTAGCAACACTCATTTAGCACCACTCCAAACTTGCGACATCTGCAAGTCCTACACTGGCAACACAATATCAGCACCTCCCTTCTCCTGGGGGCACATGCACTTCAGTAGAGCAAAGTCAGCAACTGGCCTGGCAGGGCCAGGCTGAGGGCAGAGAGATCTACGCTCCTGCCAGGATGCTTGTTCACTGCACAGAGGCCCCATGTTCAGAGGGACCAGAGCTGATGGTGCACCTCTAACTCACTTCCCAGCGCATCATCCCATGAAACAGGGGTGCTGAGAGACCCTGTCTTGTCAGCCAACCTACGGACATCTCTACCTCAGGCTCTCCAGGTCTGCTCTCCACCAAGTCCCCGAGAGGAACTCACTGCCAAATTCCTGAAAGCACTTGAAAATTTTCCAGCCTGCCGGAATTAGGAAACCTGAACCATTTTCACTTTTACTTGTTGGACATATATGGGGGTTTTGATTTCTGTGGTGAAAGCCAGATTCTCAGAAGCAAAAGTATTGAGAGTAAGTTGCAGAGTGAGATATTTCTCACCCAACAATGCATGAATCAGAAACTAAAGAAACCAGTCTCACATGAAATATTCAGTAAACCATAAAATGATGGTAGTTTAATTAGGATAAGATTAATTAGGATCCAGTTGACTACCATACAGGAACAGTCCCTTTTCAGTTGGCGTGTGCTGATTAGGACAAAATTCACAAATTAGATGACTGTTCTAATTAGAAGCTGAAAAAAAGTCACCGGAAGCAAACTAATGGCCAGGCAATGTGCCATTTTGGGGGAAAGTAATCAAAGATAACTCCATGATTTTTGTAAGTAATACTGAATTCTCAAGAGTTTCTGCCAAGCCAAAATCAATGGCTCACCTGGGAAAAAAAAGAGAAATATTTTTCCCACTCACTCTTTTCCAAAACAACTGGCAATTCTTTCAATGTATTAAAGCCAACCTAACCTTGCAGCAGGGGACAGCTAAATACTCTCCAGCTCCATTTCTGAACATAATAGTGCTTCCCAAGGGAAGGAGACAGACACTGTCAATCTCTTCTTCTGCAGTTCCCAAGACAGAGATGTGCCAGATCTAACAGCTTGCTCTCAAAAAAGCTGAATCCCAGTGCACTCTTTTCCCACCTCTTCTGCTCCTAATTGCCAGCTTCTGCTGTTCCTCTTTACAAGGCCCGGTGCTCACTTGAGCTCACCATAAGCTGGTTCCATTCATTATTTCTGGAGGAAACTAGCAGAATGAGGCAAAAGAAAATTAACAGTTTTCTTCCAGGCTGGATAGTTGAATTTTCTCTCCATAACGTCTGATGAAAGATATAATCGAAAAAGCAGGGTTATATGGTAGAGTTAGGAAGAGGAGGGGAAGAGGGTCAGAGAAATGGGATTTCCCCTTTCAGCAGCAAACAGCTGTAATACCAGATGCCAGCAGGTCTCTAGGAGCACATTCAGTGTCTCTTCAGCCAACACCTCTACTCCTGCAGCAGTCACTGGCTTCAAGAATTCCCAATGACCAGGGAACTGCTAACTACCTTTAATTGCTGGCAAAAGTTCAAGTGTCAACAATTCCAGAGCAGGGGACCAACAGCAGATATCTGAAACAGGTGCTGCAGACAGCTCTGCTCTCCAGTCCTGGCGGGACGGTCAGGAACCTCTGCTAACTCAGTGGTCATGTATTTGTGTGACAAAAGAGGCTGACATTTTAGTTTGGGAAACATGCTGTATATGGTGCACTCAAGAACACATGGCTCTAAGGCACACAAAGCCAGCTCTGGCATTCTGCACTCTCAGTGCAACCACTTCTTATTTTATGACTTGCTTGAAACAAGCAATTCGCAGCCAAGTTGGGCACAGTGATAAAGCCTTGTAAAAACCGCTCGAAGTACAGCATTTGGTGGCTTTATGGGGGGCTAGGGAAGACTTCTGAGGCGAGTCCAGGGTTTATCCCACAAAAGCATCTGAAGGATAGACCTTCAGAAGAACCTGCCGTGGAGAGGAGTAAGTTGTGCCATCCACCTGTCTGCAGGTAGTGAAGCAAATGACACTGACTCCAGTTATTTCTAAAGACTCTGTCACGCTTTATCAGGATGCCAGTAACATTCATTCATTTGTGCGCACCCACAGGCTAAGGGGTGCTCAGGGTGAGGTGCTCCTAATCAGCTTCTTGCCAAATAAAATCAGCACTGAAATACCTGAGTGCACTGCATACATATGCCTGTTTCAGGTCTTTCCTTAGATTACAAAAGAACTCATTACTTGACCTAAAAAGATAACTTCACTGCTTTTTGCTTCACAGTTTAATTTAGAAAGTTCAATTAAGAAGTTATTGCTTTGCTACGTAGTACAAACATGATTAAACATAAACACTCTAACGGAGACATTACACAACTTCCATTGAACAACATTATTACTAGTCCATTAACAATGATGAAATTAAGCCCCATAACCAGTTACATCCAAGTAGCAGTATTTAGATCACAATTAATTGGCTAAGGGTATGGGTAAAATTTTAAAGTGTCATTAAGAATCTGGTTTCTAACCAGAAGGAAAATTTCACTTCGTCATCTAGGAGCTTCAAAATGAAGCAAACTACATGTTTTTTAGGGAAAGATAACTCCAAGAATAACTTCCCGTAATGAAGACACGATATAAGTAAGGGCTGCCACAAAACAAAGTTTCACCAGATCCAAGAATGCCTTACATTTAACATTGAATAAGGCCAGGTGCATTCTGAAATTAAAAGTCCTTTTCTTTTAGGACAGATTAATAAATTTAATAGTCCATACTTCTTAATTGGAATGTGCATAATTAGAAGAGCACCTTTTTAGGATACATCCCAGAGAACCTTTTTGGGTTAATGATAGTGAATGATCATGACAACAGTTTAGTTGGGATAGCATTAGCAAAAATTTCCTTTAATGGGAAACATACAGATTGTGTTGGGGGGTTAAGTGCTGTTCAACTAAGTGTGAAATTCCAAGTCCATGTTCCTTAATAATTGTCAAATAGTAATTAGCAGAAGAAACTGAAATGAACTGTAATGAATAAAATCTGAAGCCTTGTGTTTATAGCCAGAACTAGGGTAACATGTACACACACAAAAAATGTACTTTAGGTAATTAATTTATTTTTTCCTTCCTGAACAGATTGCTATTTTTCAACTGTTTTCATTAATTGAAATAACTGAGAGACATTTTTGCAAAGTAACTGCATCTGAGGGTAAAATGAAGCAGTTCGTTGTGGGGGTTAGCTTTCCCGCATGGGAATGACTTTACCTGGATAAAGAGACCATATGATGGGTTGCTGATCTTTGGCTGGATGGACATAACATAGAATTGCATTTATAATGAGAAAAGCTGATGAATGAATTTCATTATCTGATCATGCTCGCCAATATTGGCTTAAGATTTAAAGTTCAGTAAATGCTCATCAGTAAACCCATTAGCCGAGAACCCTCATGATAAGAAACGAGCAAAGCTGCACTGTCAGGAAGGAGGCATTGTATTTTACACTTCAGTGACAGGCATTTTACAGAAAACTGTTTGTAAAATTAACTCAAACGTTGTTTTTACCTCCTGACTGAGGTAATGGTTAGGCTCCACACCAGGGGAAGCATGTCTTCCTCCTCTCCTCAACCCTTGCAGTCAGGCACACACACAGGAGGAAGAACAAAGTTACTTCCAGTCTTATCCCACTTGGCCACCCTCAGTTTAAGACAGTCCTGAGGATGGCTTTAAACCAGAACATACACTGAATGAGGAACAAGTTGGAAACAAACTGTTAGTCCTTTATCTATGTTAGTGAATCAATATCCTGCATCAAGAACAGGACTCACAGGGAAGCCACAACTGAGCCCTTCCCTCCCAGATAACATAATTTTTATATGATTTGGCATCTTTCAGACTTCTTTTATGGCTGCTTCAAATCAGGACAGCTTAATGAGGGATGACAAACAGTTGATAGATGTCCTCATTAATGAAAATTTAGTACCCTATTTCTACTGCAATATGTCTTGCTTTGTTATTCTGGAAAAAGCTGGCATTTAAAATTGGCTGCTGAGTTGAACACTCTAAGGTTTCACCATCAAACTGTCCAAATTAATATTACTGGACTGTGCAAGGGGATAGCTTACAAAGTATGTGGTTCAAATAATTCTCAGCTGAAGTTAGCTGTTCAGCCTTAATGCTCCCATGCAATTTCAAAGTGCTTCCATGTGACACAAGTAATGGCATAGTATAATACAGCACCCATTTACACAGGCAAAAGCACACTTTTGGAGACTCAATTGCATATCTGCAAGGGTTTTGTGATGGTGCGCTCCCCCACCACCCAATCTCACCTTTATTTCCTGTAGCCGTGCTCCAGGAGTAGCCACCATGGCAGTCGTACTGGATGCATGTGGTTGTGATGGCTGCATCCAGCTCAGAGTGGTTTCAGGGAGACAGGTAATAACACAGTAGCCAACAGCTAAGTGTAGCAATGAGCCCACCTAACCACAGTGCTGGTCAGTGTCTGACTCAAGCCAAATTCGAAAGAAATTAACTTCTCCAACTGGTATGCAAAAAGGACTGACTCAGTCATCTTACTCCATAAAGAGTGGACAGTCTAGGGAGGGTCCACTAAGCTCTCCTGCAAGGCTGCATGCCATGATCTCTCCCTGAGTAGGGACAGGTCTCAAGGTTGAGAGCTTGAGACAGTTCTTATCATGTCAGATACTTGGTAAGTCAATTTGCAAAAATTGTGCTGAAACTTTGGAATCTTAGCTAAGGGACAGAAATTATTCATTGTGCATCCTTTAAGTGTAAATCATTGACCAAGTTTGGGACTAAGTCTGGATCCAGCCTCACCTAAACTCCCCTCTGAGGACAAGTTTAGAACTCAAGAGAGTCCTTTCTCCACCTCATATCTCATTGGGAAGGTTCCCCTTGCAGTTTTATCTGACCCTGTCCTCTATGCGGTAAATAAACAAATGTATCCATTGAGTCTAACTGAACCACTGTCATACTTACTATCGAACTTTGTTAAATCACTGTTTTGTATCAAAAGAAGTATCTCTACTTCCCTTGTATGAGTGAAGTGTGTCACTTCATCCACGAACAGCTTTTCACTAGTGCAATGACAGTGTTCAAGGACAAACACCTTGGAACATCACAGGGACTTGTAGCAGGGGCTAAACTGTAGCCAGACATCTGTCATCAGATATTGCTTCTTCTTCTTAATTGAATGACTAAACATATCTATATAAGATCAACACTTGGAGAAATTATCTTTTTGGTGTGGCTTTTTAATTATTTTTTTTTAGTGAGCCTCCTTTGACGAAGGAGAATTTCTGGTTAAAAGTAAATAAAGACATTGCTAATGCTACTGAACAACACAAAAAGGGTTTGCTTCTTTTTCTGTAAGGTTTTCATGAATGAATCATGAAAGTGAGTTTTCTAGTTATATGCCTTAGTTTTCATCATTAGCATACTACATTGTAATGTTATTTATTGATAGGGAATACAGGGACATTTGCTTGGATGGGTTAAAAAATGTATAGCCTTCATTACAAAATTCATTCTCATGGATGAGTTGGCAGGCTTATATCAATACAAATAAAATGTGGGCTGTTGTGCATCATTCCTATTTTTTACCCTTAAATGGATAAAAATAGGTGGGTGAGGTAAAACTCTCATTTCAAATCCATCAAAGACCAATTATTTGATATGGACTTTCTTATTCTATCAAATTATAATCAAATCATACATATTGATAAATGGTACATAAACTATAAAATATATCAAATTATAATAATGCATAATTGAATAAGTTTTATAATGATATATCACCAATATTACACTGCTTCAAGATAAAAAAGCAATGCAATATTGCTGCTTTCAGTCATTTGCTTTTTCTTACTTTTTGTTAAGAAAGAAGTTGTTTTCTTCTCATTTCTTCATTTCATTCTGGTTCAGAACTTCAGAAATGACACTTCATTTATCTGATTGTCTCTTCAAACTGTACATCAGTGGAGTTATTTCTGATTTACCAAGCAGAAAACCAAGATACATTCTGAAAAGGTTTATCTGTGGAACTACTCCTCATGCAGCAGGAGTTCTGGAAGTGGCTCACTCATCCTTGGGCATTATTTGTCCTTTTGTGCTCTGGATCTGAGCGGAACACTGGATTTGAGTTTGCAATAGCCCTACATACAAAGATATTGAGATGCAGTGGGCAGCTGCAAAGACTAAAACCAATAGCTTTGGAGTTTGAAGCTCCCAGTGTTAGCTAGGATAGCAGATATCAGAAAAGTTGATCTGGGCATGGAATGTATTTACTATGCAAAAACTATGAATTAAGTCTGTGAAAAGTAATGTGGATAATAGAACATTACTGTGTACAAAAATAATTCACTTCAAACAAACTTCTGAATCTGTGTGAATACAATAGCTCCTCCTCCTCGGTCTAACAGAGGTAAGGAAATTTCTTGAAATTATTGTATGCAGAGCATCTTCAAGCGCATGTGAATACTGTCATATTTCTAAAGTCATATACATATGTCCACCAAACTAAATAAAACACCACACCAACAATCAGCTATGGCATGACTGTACATTGCCGCATTATTTTGCTCAGTGCAAAACTGCAGCAGTCAGTCCATCTGATTTTCAACTACCTTACAAGAGCGAGACTTCGTAAGCTTCCTGTAGGATAATTACAGTAGGTCAATCAAACTATGAGTAACCCTGTGGATTATTCAGGCATACAGTCTATTTTCCCATGACATGTCTGTTGTAATGAGCTTCTCTAATCAAGTAAACAAGACCCATTATCACTGCTTAGACATTTCTGAGGAGTATCTTGAACATTTTCAGGATTGCGTGAGGAAGAAATCCATTCACAAGGAGACAAGAATGATGGAAAGGCATGGACATCCACAGCTGTGCAAACTCCAAAGCCTCGTAATCTACGGGGTTCTCCTCCATGCTGTTAATCTTTGTTATGTGTTGGCTGAGTTGCTCAATCCTTGGATAAGCCAGCCCTGAGACTGCGCCTGTGGAGGCAGGAGCTGCTGGGGCGGCAGGGAAGGGATTGGTCCCGCAGCCGCCTTGTAAAGTCTGATTAAGCGATCTGCCACTGGTGGAGTCCTTCAGTGACCTGCTGGCTATTTCTGTGTCTAAGACATTTGTGAAACAGCCCCAGCATGTGATGCCCTTGCTGACGCATGCACACACCAAATGGGAAAGGTAGCCAGTGGCTTTTATCTTAAAGCTAGGAAAAAAAGCCTACGCACACCTATTTCCTCTCATTTGCTTCTAATCCAAGGATTGAAAATGTCATGTTAGATTGAAATGGGAGGTTTATGTTTTTTTCATAAACAAAAAAAGCAAAAAAAAAAAAAAAACCAGAAACAAAAAACTCAAACAGAAAAAAAATAAGAAAAAGGAAAAAAAACCAAAATCAAAGAGATTTCAAACTAATTTTCAAATCTTTTGGTTAATTTGAAATCTTTTCATTCCCACAGCAAAACTGTCAGGGCATTTAAGAGAACCAAACTAGCTTCAAGCATTACACTTAAACTCTCTGCCTTTTCCCTGCTTTCTTGTATACATTCAATGGAAACAGACTGACAAAAAAATAACCTCTAGAATGCTAAGATGTTGATACTTCCATGAGAAAGGTGTTCTAGGACAGAAAGGTCAAAAAACTCAGTTACTGACAACTTCTACAGGTAGCACACCAAAAATCTGTCCTTTTATTCTCTTGCACAATATGATTCTGTGGCACTGCAGACAATTCAATAGCCTGCACTTCTTCATTTTCTATTTAAAAAGTGTTTATCTATTTCGGTATTGGAGTGGGGGTTCTGTTAGACGTATTTAAACCAGGATAACACACCCAGAGTTAATTCTTTAATGAAGATTCCCATGCTTGAAAGTACTGACACAAATTTTTCCTTTGTAGAAAAGGAGAATGAATACATTTCTTGAATGTTTTTAATTATATAAAACATTATCATGTTTCATGGAAAAAAAAAAGGTACTTTGTATATCTGAGTAACTTACTAGAACCCTCCCAGCAAAGATAAGCAGGATGGTTTTCATTATTCACAGTGTTCTTGTGCCTGGTACCCATCTCTGAGCCTTACCCAATTCAGCAACATTTATGTTTCCCAGTGCTAGGGCATCCTTATGACAATGAAACTAGAAGCACATGTTGATCACACTATACTGATACTATGATATGATACCTTTCAGTTCTGGGTGCTCTGTTAGATAGTGGCCACAGCTATAAAACAACTCCTTCCAAGCAAGCTGCCCTGAAAAGGTAATCATTGATCCAGCAAATTTCTGTACATCATCAGAATGGCAGAGTAACATGATAAAAAACACCACTACCCACAATGTCACTCAAACACCCGATCAACATGGTAACCTGGGGCACAACCCAATCAATTTTTCATGGCATAACCATGAATAATTAATTAGATACACGGATTCCTTTAACAATCACTTAAGTGATTTACACTTCTATTTTTCTGCGCACCAATTGAAATTGTATTCAAGACAGTGAATTACTATTATGTGTTCTGGTATCTACTGTAAAGCTCACAATCATGCCAAGTTTGAGTTTTAGGAAATTATTAATCCTAAAGGCTCATACAATGGTTTGATATACATTAATATCTACTTAATGTCAAGTACCTCTTCACTGCTGAGGTCAGATCTGAGGGCGGATCACTCAGAAAGAATGGTCAAAAAAATGAAGGAAGAGTTAGTTCCCAGGCTGTAAAATGCTGAAACTGGTATGTCTAGCAAATGACTTTAAAAAAATATATGATCAATTTTGTGTTCCTTCTCCTACCCAATGCCAAAACTTTGCATTCACCACCTGTACAAGAAAATATCCATAATCTAAATTTTGGATCTAGTTTCCAATAAACTGTTCATGGACTTTACCATCTCAGAATATTTTGAATCATGCTGTGAATAGTGGCACACCCAAGTCAGTCTGTCTTATCTAGAAACAAACTATATGACTTGAGTTTGCCCATATTTTTCCTTGTAAATGGGTTCCAGGTTATGAGACAACAAGCAGCTGAAGGAGCTGGAACTGGGAAAAGATCATGTTAATTCATTTCACATAATATTAGCCCTCTGGAAAGCAAGCACCTAGTTGTCTAGGCTTGTCTCTAAGTAGAGATGATACTTCCAAAGGGCATTTCCTCCCTAATTTATAAAAAATACCCTTTACAGTGGACCTCTAACTACGAGGCAAAAAATTCTTTTACTTAGTGCTTCATATAGACAGATACCAGAGTCTCAAGATTTCTGCTTTATTCTACCTTATTTTTTTTTGAAAATAACTTCCATTCCCAGGACAGTTAAGAAGCACAAACAAGTCAGTATCCGTGTTCTGCATGAACAAAAACATTTTCTACAGGGAAACTGAATTAAATCCCACTTTTCCCATATTTTCAGTGTAACTGTGTTAATGTAGAAAGAGCACTGTAGCTTTTCCTTACAGATCAGGGATCAGTGGATGTTTGACTGAACAGAAGGCTAGCTCTGAGACAGTATTACAGTCATCCTTGCAGCATTTCATTTGCCCTAATGGTGACAAGTAATTGAGAGTTCTTAAAAAAATGTAATGATAAAGGCAGTCTGGTTTGTCAGGGGTGCCAATTTTAGACAGTCCCTCCCATCTTACACATGGAGAGCACCTGCATCTGAGGCTGAACACTACAGCAGACTCCTTTAAGGCACAGAGCCTGTCAACTGGGATTAAACTGGATTACACTGGTTGAAGCAAGCGTTACCTGAGAAATGACTCCTTATGCTACTTAAGATTAGATCAACTGATACAGTACAGTAATAGAAGTAATTTTACAAGGAAAAAGAAGTCTGTATTTAGAGGACAAAGCAATCTTTAGAAAAATGGAGTATGCTATAACGCTAAGTCTTGTGCAGGCTTTATTATTTTATCAGATAGATTAATAAAAGTAATGAATGAAGGGAGCATGGCATATGCTATTTGAATTTTTGTGAGGCATATTAGAGTCTCTCAAAACAAATCTTAATTTTCTAGTTAATACAAATTACCATGGATATAAACATTATTATGAGGATTGAAAACTGGCTGAAAACAAAAACAAGACGTGATGATGAATGACAATGTAGTAGTGAGAATGTGTCTAATGAGGATCACAGGAATCAGACCAAGGCATGGTTATTGTTAAGTACCTCCATTAGGGGAAGGAAATACTTGTAGTAAGGAAATTTCCACATAATGCAAAACAGAGATGAGTTGAGTAGCCAAGTGTTGATAATAAAGTCACACAAAGGGGTCTATATCAATTAGGAACATGAACAGACTGACGGTGAATTATGATTTACTCGGAAAATGCAGAGTCATTCAGGAACAGGAATGTATTTTATGGATTGTCTACAAGTGAACAGCTGTCCATGTATCTGTACAGAACAACTACATTGGTAAAACTATTAGTACATGTCTCTTGTGCAGCTATTCCAGTCCGGGATAAAAAGGATTTCTTTACTCTCAGGTCAAGTCACTTTAATTCCAGAAAATCAGTTTCCAAGGGAAATTATGCTGGAGCAGCTGGATGCAGCTGTGCTGTGCACTGGGCTGAGTGGTGGGGGTTATGCCTCAGCTCTGCCATTGGCAGCGTTCAGCCTCCAGGAAGCCCTGTAGGGGCTCTGCTGGGCTCTGTGCAACCCTCAGCTACACTGGCAGGATTTCTTTCTTGAGAAAGCCCCTAAGACCCAGCGGTAAGGAAAGTCAGGAAGGCAAAGGCAATGGCAGAGGGCCTGCAAATGCCGTAGGTGGTAGCTCAGACATGATTTTGCAATGCAAAATTGCAGCAAAACTATGTTTAAGGGTACATAGCATTCACAGAAGGGGAAAGGGAAGTGGCCTTGGGCTCCCTGTGGTGTTCCCTTTATGTAACTACCTTGCATGGCTGTCCCAGCAAGGTGGCACTGAGCTTTGCTCACTGTCAGGAACACTCAGTGCAACAGAGGGGCATTTGAAGAGAAGGGTGGAAAGCGCTGACTCACGAGGAAAGACCAGAGGAGTTAAACATGTAGCTGGCTAAAAGCAGGCAGAGTGGGGAACTCTGTAGTACTTTATAAATATATGACTCTGGAGATGAATTTTCTCAGAGTGACACTAGAAATCATGGCATGCAGCTAAGAAAAGTAATTTTAGAGTAGGAGACAGATAAAACTTCCTGACAGGGAACAACATTATCCTTGGCCAACCCAAAGGCAAGATGAAGATATGAAAACTCAGCTAATATGTGGGAGATGGTGTAATCTGTTTTCCTGGGCTTGAAGGGAAGGTGAATTCACAACAGGAACCACATCAAGTGGAAAGCAGAAATGCTTAAACAGAAAAAAAATCCCTGAAGCTAAAGCTTACCCTGAAGGTAAAGCTACAGTGATAGTCTTTAGTCTCACGGGGCTGTGCAGACACTGAGAGTTTGATTGCCTTTTCCAGCAGGGCCACACTGGACCTGGACCTCTCCTATAGCACAGGGAGCCCTGAGGACAGCCCTGCAGCCAAGCCTTATACCGAGGAGCATCATTCCCTCTGCTTTGCTCTATTTAATGATGAATTCCTAGTGTGGAGACAGTTCTAATGCTCAAACAAATTGAAAAGGATGAAAGTTTAGACACTTGCTGTTATTTCTTAATTGAAAAGCCTGGCTGAGCCTGGCTGACAGCGTTACTGCTGTCAGGAATAAATCCGGAGCAAGAAATCTCCTTGGCCTTACAGGGGGCAGACACACAAAGTGGGGTAACCCTGTGCTATGGTAGATGCAAAACTAGGGGATTACACCCACCTGGATGGTAAAGTGGCACTTTGCTCAATTTGTCTTGCTAATATTCCATGCTGCAGCATGGAAACTGTTCTCAAAATAGATTTCTAATTTCTGTACAGATTAAATGCAACCAAGCTACTTTACTTGCTGACAATTTATCTAATACCTCTTAGCTGTGCAGTCACATTCACCACAGTGAGTTGGACAAGGAGATATCAGGTGTCCTGTGGAAATTCAGAGAATTACTAATGAAAGAGCAGCCTGCTTGGATTAAACATACATTCGTACTGTACTTTCAGGCTGGCACCTCTAAATCCTTATTCTCTTGATGTCACTGCTACATCCTGCCCTGCCTGTCAGCATGCATCTCATGCTTGTTAAATTCCTGTGCCACATACTATCTTAGCTAAGCCAACTTAAGGAAAAAGGGCCAAGATATGTTGTGAAGGCTCAGCATTCATGTCACCATGATGGAATGAAAGTCTAGACAAGCCTTTTCAAGGAACAAGCTGAAGTGTCACCTAAAGTTCAGCAGCGGTGAACACCAGGAAAATTTTCAGCAGAAAAAAACCCAGAGAAATAAAGATTTGTATGACATATTCAACTGATCTGTGATCTGGTATGGCTGAAATTCTTACTCTCTGGGCAGCAGTGAACCTTTTAGGATCACAGATGAGAACAGCATATGCTTTGAAATTCTCCCAGGATTTTCTTACAAGGATTTTTGCAAGGAAGAATGATCTTGCTTTTCTGGTTAAAAATTGCAAAATAAAAAAAACTTCTTGACCATTTTTTATACTAGGTACATCTGTATAAATGAGAAGTAGAAATAGTTCTACTTCAAAGCCCTTAGTGTGAACTACACAACTGCAACTGGGCTCAAAAAAAAAAGTTGCAAATAATTTAGAAAATTAAAGGTGTGTGAGAGTCTCCATGTCATTTTGTACGTCAGAAAAAAAGGAGCATCCCCAAGAGGAGAGTGAATATCTCAGTATCTCAAGTATATGTTTTTCATGTCCCTGCCATTGAGAAATATAAACAGAAGAAGAAAACCAAAACAGTCAGATACTTCTGCTTTGCTCTGCAAAATGGATGCATCCAAAGTGCTCAAAGGAGGTTGAGAGACTACTGATGCACTTGGCCAAGCCCTTCCTGCTCCAGATCCAGTTAGTGGAAACCTCCACAGCTGATGCAGAGGAGAGAAACAGCAGGTAGCACTAGAAGCCCAAAAGCATCTTATTTAAGTCACTAAAGGACCTAAAAGGAGGTGATAGGAAATTATGCTTTTTTTGTTTGTTTGTTTGCTTAAGCTCCTTTTTGTTAAAAGTATGAATATTGTTACTTATTTGTCCTCTGAATACTCCTTGCTCCCCTACTTTATCTATGATGAAAAGGTTCTCTTTAGTCTATATGTTACTTTTGGCAAGAAATGATTGATATTAACTTATTAATGAGAAGTAGCTAGAGATGCTTCTAAGTCCTCTTCCTGTGCAGGGCAAGGCAGATACAGGTAGAAAGGAGATGTGAGGTATAATTATGTATCACATGTAAACAGCTGTCCATATTGTCTTTAATTCTATTTTAGTCGGTTTTATCCTATTTATTCAGCATTTCAGAAAATGAGCAGAGACATTCCCTTAGAAAGCATTTCTTCTTGCTTATTAGGAAACAGTGATTATTTCAAGTAAAGGTGGTGCTATCAGTGATTTAAAGAAAAGTGAGTATTGCTGCCCAAAGCCTGCCGCTAGAGTAATGCCCAAAAGCTATGGTGGTCTGCTGACTATAGATTACTGTTTGCTGTAAGCCTACCTGCTTAGGGAATATAAAATAAATATTAGAGGTCAGACATGTGGCTAGTAGCTAGCACATGCTATGAACAGACACTTGCTAGTAAAGACTGGTAGTTCATTCATTTTGAATTAAACTGTAAATCAAGGAACTATGAATGGGTGGGAGGAGTGGATTAAAAATTTAACAAAAAAGCTTTTGGTTTCTTAATTCCATGATCTGTCATATCTCTCCATCTGTTCAAAATGAGTGGGTGTTGTAGAAAAAAACCTGAAAGGGTGGGGTGTTGAAATGGTTTACACTGAGGTTCCTGTGCAGCATGGCTGACTTCTGTGCTTTCCAAACAGCACCATTCCAGAACACCTCTGCTTTTCTACAGTATCAAGTCATACATATTTATCACCAGGTACACAAAAACCGATTTAAATAGCTGGACTGAAGATGGAAATAAAGGCCCTATCATGCTTGAAAAATGCCATTTACTTCAAATGCAGGTTTTCTTCTAGTTTAAACAATAACAGAAAGGGACACCTGATATATTCTGCCAGTTTGCATTGAAAGAATCTTAGGCAAAACAAAATCTACCCTTGGAGAAACAAGGAGAAAGAGAAATTACACAACGTGTCTGAAAGAAAAATGACAAATGATTTCAAGATTTTGTTGTAATTTTACTCCGGAAATTGAACCTGCTACTCTTAAGGTCCAAGTATTGATTCCTACAGATTTTAAAACATCATGAAAGGGAGGCTGGTTTATAGAAGTGCTCTCTGACTATGAAGTACAGTGCCCAGAAACGGACAAAGTTAGCTGAAAAGTTAATATATTTAACAGTGAAAGGAATAGTTTTAAGTGCAAACTCCTGAAATAGCATCATGTAATTCACATATCTCCCTAAATTGCTGGATCTGTTACTTTTTTTAAGATGTCTATGCATTCAAGCACAGAGTCACTCGTGAAAATATGAAGTAGTTTATCCCTAACTATAGCTAGTCTCTGTGCAGGGAAAGACCACAGGACTCCTCTCAGCTTTGAACACAGCATGCTTGGATGCAAAGGGACTCCCAGCAACACAGCTGGCTAGAGCAACAGAGGCAGTACCAACAGAGTCTGGACTGCAACAGGTTCTCATCTGCAGCTCTACTTCTGTCATCAACAACCTCCATGTCCTGAACTGCAGCCCATCTGAATGAAAAAACGGGAATAAAAATCACTGGAGTATTGCAAGAGTGCAAAGCCAAACCAAACTGGCACATAAATTCTCCTTCCTACACAGGGATCAAAGTAGGGAAGATTGGTTGAAGCGTCTTCTTTCACTTCAGAGCACATGTATATCCCTTTCAATGAAGAAAGGTACTATTAATCATGATCTCCCACTCTCTTCTAGGTCAGATAATTCAAAATTCCCATCTGGCTGGTGCTTGGGAAGTTTCATTACAGGCATTTCATGTTTCTGGTGTCTCATTATCTCTGGAGGAGTTTCTTGCACTATTGGCAGCCACTCCAGCTTGTCCCTGACTGCAAGACTCCTCACAACATCAAGGAGGGAGAAAAATAAAATAAAAACCCACTCAGCAGAAGCAAATGATGATAACTGGAAGAAGCCTACACTGAGAATGGGAAAAGAAAGAGTCATTTGAGATGTGGGCTGTGTGTGGAAAGTCTCCTCCCTGAGAGCCTAACTGGCTGGTCAGAAAGTGGGGAACTGCAAGAGGATACCTCCAAAACACAATATTCAGACCAGAGAGACCTTTCATCAAACGGGAAAACAAACCATACACACAGATGGCAATTCCATCCCTTCTCCCCCTCTTCCTTTTTCTCCACCCTCAATGTTGAAAATGCTGTCTTAACCCCACAGATACATTTGTCTCTCCTGTGAGCTTAATCTGAAGCCTCATGGAGCCAGTGATTTCAAACGGTTTCATTAGGTTCAGTAGGGTCTTGGATATGATGGCTCTGTTTCATGGAAAAATCCTTTCCAATCTCATAAACTATCATAAAAGAAAGAAGAAGCCTAAGAGCCCACTATCCTTTCCTCCTGCCATCTGACAGAGTGAGCAAACACAGAGGTCCCCTTTAGTCCTGTCTGTACAGACCAAGATCTGTGGGGACAAACCAGAATTGGGTTTTTACAGAATAGCATAAGAATTGCCAGAGGGTGCAAAGCACAGAAACACAGAATGGTTGAGGTCGGAAGGAACCTTTGGAGATGATCTGCTGCAACCCACCTACTTAAGCAGGGCAAGTTGTCCAGGAACATGTCCAGATGGATTTTGAGTACCTCCAAGGATAGAGACTCCACTACCACCCTGGGCAAACTGTGCCAGCTCTTGGTCACCTGCAGAGTGAAAAAGTGCTTTCTGCATTCCAGTGTGTGCCCATTACCTCTGGTCCTGGAACTGTGCACAAGGTCAATTCAAGAACCTTGAAGAATCCTGAGTTCTGAGAATCTGAGCACTGACATGCATGTTCCTAGTCTGGTTAATTTAAAGATAGCCTGAGTTTGCATTTAACCCATTTTGGTCCTACACAGATCTAAGGTCCAAAAGGGTTTTTTGGTTCCTTTAAGCAGTAAAGTATGTTAAAAATACACTTTTCTGGTTATTGTACTTTAGTGCAGTATTGCAGGTAAGTGCCCTCCAAAGTTCCCTTTCATCCGCAGTTGTGTGGCAGTCAGACAGGCATAGCCAAAAATATGATGCAATAACATTACCTATAAGAAGTCTCCTAATAAATATAGAGTATCTCTGAGGCAGTGGCTTTTTCAACTACATCCTTGACCATGACAATAACACCTTTAAAAGTGAAATTTTTGTATTTATAATTCATTAATTTGTTTTCCATTATGCTAGCAGTTTTAGGCTTGCTATATCTTGTTATTCTAATATTCTAAATAGGATCAGGCAGGGAATATTTAAATTTTAATTAAAATATTGCAATAAACTGGAGCTTATTATTGGGAAAAAAGAGGGAGAAGGAAAAACAGGTTACTACTATTTAATTCAATTGCATTAATCAGGCTTTTTATTGTGGCCCTTCTACCAGTAAAAGTGTGTAAGAATATTTTTTTGTCATGCAAATAATTCTGAGCTGATATTATACAAATTTATTCTTGAAAGACTTCAATTGCTTTTCAGAACAACAGTAATCTGGTCTGTATCTGAAATGGTTTTTCCAAGCTTGGAAATCACTGAAAGGAGAAACAGTGCATAGAAAAAGTTCAGTTCAACAAGGTCACAATGTGAACAAAACTGATCTAATTCTCATCACTTTCTGCCACTACAGCAGCATTAAGGATTCCTGTCTATCTCTTCCCAGGCCCTGTGGGGTTGCCTTATCAGAGGGCTGTCAGGTAAAACTACCTTGATGTAAATGCAAATCTCTTTCTCCATGTTTGTAAATTGCTAGTAAGATGCATTTAGTGAAATGGAAGGAAGAAAATGGATATCCCAGTCTGGCACTTCTGAATGCTTCTGTTCCAAAGAAAGAAAAGGACATAAAATTGGTAGAAGTAGTACATGTCAGGCTGAATGACAGGAGGAGGGAATCACTTCTCATCCGGAATGGCTATGAAGTCCCTTCACGGCCCCACAGGTCTAAGAGGCAGTAACTTTTCAGTCCAGGAGGGTTCTTAGGTCCGCAGGAGCAAGAGCAGGGAGACTTGCCTTTCTCCAAGAACCAAGTTTCTGTATGTGTCAGTCTTGTGCACTGAAACATGAGTGCTGCCACTGGAACCTGAGCTGTAAGGTTTACAATAAACAAGCAAGCTAAGGACATTTAGGCTAGTCCTGTATTATCATCACATCAACAAGGCAAACAAGAAGGTAAGCAACTATCTCTGCCCACCAAAGGTTGCTTCTGTCTGGAGTCAAGGAAATGAGAGGTTAACACTGGAAAGAAAAACAAATTCCCACACCTCTCCAACTTCTTCAAAAATGACTAACCGGAGGAAAATGACTCAAAGAAACTCAGTCGATATCAGATAATGTTTGTTCCAGTTATTTCTAAGTACAATTCCCATTATTCCCACATGAAACCTGAAATGGTGTCCCTCAGATCCTGTCTCAGAAGCTGTACAGTGTTCCACTTCTTCTCCCCAAAGATTTTTCCTTTGCTCAGGGTTACTGAGGAGGAGCCTGGAACCCACTGGGTTGAGATGTTAATGGCTGTAATTCCACGGTCAAGCCTATTTCAGTAGAAAATGAAACCTATCTAAAGGAGCAGACAAGCCTCACTCAGAATATGGGATATAAGACACCAGAACTTAAACACTTCTGGTATCATCAGTATCATATTTTCTGCCCATATCTGGGTATAGAACAGACTTTTTTTTCCCAGTTCATTACATCAGCTTGCAAGTCAATCATAAGTTCTTCCAGAAAACGTAAAATGGATTATAAAAAAAAACAATGACATGGTTTAAAGAAAATGGATTAGCCTTCTGACTTCTGTGCATTTGGGCCATGCATTCAAGTTTCTTCCTGTAAACATGACAGCTAGAATATCACTTAAAAATTGCATCAGAGGTTCTAACTTGTTATCAGCTTTGTTTCACTTGTTTCTGAGCTTTTCACATTGAACATCATAAGGTTTTCAAACAACTGGGATGATGTGGCAACTTTGTATGGGGCATAACTTCTGGATTACCCTGAACTCCCCTTATGAGTCTTCAGATTCTTTGGCTCGTTCCTTGAAAGTGCAATACAAAGGAGCTCCCTGGATATGTGTGTGGACTACAGATGTACTCTTAAAAGTGGTTTTGTTGTGAGAAGCAGTTCAGTGCCCAGAGAAAACCAGTGCTTCATAACTGCAAAGTAGACAGGCGAGTACAGTCTGACACTCCAGCATGGTACTACACATTGCAATTCATGTGTTTCAAGAGCACTACCTCAGCAAACAGTGCCAATCATCTGAAGATAAAGTTAAAGAGATTTAAGCAAAAAAGCTTAGACACTTCACACAGAGGAATTCTTCAGGGTCAGGTTCAATGGATCTTTGAGCAACATGGTCTAGTGAAAGGTACTCCTGCTGATGGCATGGGGAGTAGAACTAGATGATCTTTAAGGTCCTTTCCAACCCAAACCATTCTATTATTCTGTGATTCCGTGATTCTATGAAATATTAGCTGAGAACATGTGTAGGATTAAAAGCTCAAATATGAGAAACTTATGTGTAATTTTTTGTAATGGACGTAATTTCATATACAGTAATAATAACTGAATTATCAAGAGGCCAATTATACATCTCAGTGGTCATTTCCATTTGCAGCAATTATGCTTACAACATAATCATAGTAATTAGCCCTGCTATTGTCCCCTATCTAACTGGAAAGCTAGGTCTACAGTTTTTTGGTTTTTGTTTAAACCACCTACATGGAAATCAGGACTTTATTTATCCATCTATCATTACTAACTGTTTCTTTTATAGCCTCTGATACTACTGTTTACACTAAGACAAGGTGAAGTGACTGACCTGAAATATTCTTGCCTCTCATGTTTTGCAAGAAAAGCCTGCAAAGTTTTTAGAATGAAAATTAAGTTATTTATGTGCACTTAGAAAACTATCAATCATATATATCTGGAGAAATACAATAGTCACCAAAAGTAGAGCTTCATTACAGATTCAATACTATTACTTCTTGGTGATTAGAGAAAATAAAATATAATGTCAACATAAGCTCATAGGAGATCACGGGTTTGATTCAAATTCCACCAGAGTCAAGGGGAATGTTTTCCTAGGACTTCAGGAAGCTTAAGGTCAGATTTTGTGGCATGCTTGCAGAGTTTCTCAACAGGAGGGTCCAAGCAGGAGATGGGAAATGGTGCTCACAATGCAAGCCTCTGCTTCAGCATTGCACCAAGTTCAACGTGTGGCTGCAGGGATGCACGTAGCAGTCCTATTTCCCTCATGCTGTCAATCCGATGGCATTGGAGCTGTCTGGGAAGAATCCACTGAATCCAGTGCCAGGTATTCCCCACTGTCTGAAGCCATTAGGAGACAAGTGGTGCACCTGACCCAGCTGGCCCATACGTGCCACATGCTGGGCTAACCAAAAGGATGGATTCACGTCTCACCTCTCATATGGTTCCAGTAAGCACCACAACTCCTGCAGGGCTGATCTTACATTCAGAGAGAAGAGCTTCAGACAAATCTGGTACCAAATGCAGATTCAAGCCTGTGCCAATGTGCATTACGGATCTGATGCATACACTGCCTTGCTGGACAAGCTTGAAGAGAGTACACCTCCTTCAAATTTTGAAAAAGGATAGGATCCTGCCATTTTAGAAGAGGAGCATGAGATGAAAGTGGGAAGGACACTGTCTTTCTTTCTTTCCTTTACCCTTTACACATTTCTGTACTAGCTGAATTTTCTTTTCTTCCCTGATGACTCTCATCTCCTGGGATCCTCGGAAGAGTTTATTTTAAAAAACAGAATTTAAGAGATCATAAATATTGAGTTGTCTGTCCAGTTAAAAATACAGGACCGTTGAACTTGACATTAAAGGGTCATCCAAAACCAGCCACTGATTTTTAGATAGCAGGTGGAATTTCTGCACTCAGACAGGGCAATGAGACCACAGAAACATAAATGTGATACTGAAAGGATTTTGGTACCTTCTCTATTAAGCAAATTTGGAGACCAATGTTACTTAAAACTGGAGGAAGCAGGTTAATTTATTTTTTCTGTTTTCATAATCTTCTGCCATAGTGTGCAATTTTCGAACTTTTGTCAGTTTTTGCAGATTCCCTCACACTTCAGTAATTTTTTTTTTTCCAGAATTTACAGAATTTCTCATTTCCATTGAATCTGAAAGATGTATTTATAAGATGAATCACCATTTTTAATACATTTCTACTGAAACGCGGTTTAAAACTGTAAAAAACAACACCTGAAAGAGCTCTGACATCTTGCATTACCCATTTTTCCTTTCAGATGTTTTGGCTAAGTCTGATAATACTACAGCACTTAAGTCACTGTAAAGTTGCATTAATGAATGTTTTAATATGGCTAGCTATAAAGAATTATGGTGAATACAAATAATATAACAGAAAATTTATCAATTAATTTCTTTGCCTTACAATTTTTCTCCTCTATTATTTATATGTTTCGGTCCTCTGAAACTCTCCTGTTGCATACGTTGCATATATCTGTCATGGTAGGAAGGAGACTGGCCAAAAATATAAGTCTGCATTTGGTCAAATTTCTGGTGAGGTGGCATCAGAAGATGCTACACTTCATGAAATGCTCTCCACAGAGACTGAGCCAGGTCCATATTTTCTGGCTCTATTCATACAAGCCAAAAGAGGGACTTTCAACCTCTTTAATACCAGTGCTTAGAGACGGCTGGAAGAAGGTCAAAATATTCAGCCTCCATGAGCTGCCAAAGACACTGTGGTGGTGACGTGGTCCCACAAAGGTCCTTTGGGTCCTTTGCACGGAGTAAAAAAATGGAGAAAACTCCCCACTTCTGCATTGGTCTAGTATTGGACACGCAGGCAAAACTCTCAGCCCTTTGGACCTTGCTGCTGTTACCTGCCAGCCTGGGCCTGCAGGTGAGGAAGGAACGTCTTTCACTTCTCTGACCTAGGCTGGCTGGAATCGGTCACCATGTGAATGCCAGCTCTGCAGCTGGGTAAAATACTGGCTACTGATAGCTCACTTATTTTGTAACTCTAATTGCTTCCATGCCTGCCCCAAAATACATCTAAATGAAGCTCAAATAAATCTAATGACTTAACGTCCTTGTTATCATGAACCTCAGACAACGACAAAATGATGAATAGCTGCATGTTGCAATTTGAACTTTTATTAAATTTCACAACAATACCCTAGTACAGTCCATTATTTTTATATTGCCTGTTTTAACTCTGCTTTTAAATGGTTCCCATAAATCTGCAAGAAGACTATACAGTTATCTTAGAAGAGTCACATATACTTCGAGCAGAACTTGGGAAATTAATTATAAGCACATGTATGTATTTGGTTTGATTAGGTTTAAAAAATATATTTGGGTTGTAGACCTTTTATAAATGTATATTGGATTACTTTTTCCCTAATACAAAATATTCTTCCAAGTTGCATTGCAGTCATCAGTGGCATACAAAGAGAGTATGAGCACCTTTGCAAAACAGGCTGGAAGGTGGCTAAGGGAGACAGAAAAGATTTGACAGAGGTCTAGTTTAGCTAGAGAACTGAGTTGATGTTTACTGAAGAAATCCTTCAGTTATGACTAAAGGAGTATGTGGCACTTAGAAATACTGAAAATTGCATTTGTTTTATGGGCATTATGCAATTACTGTCTTAAAACATATCTTTTACTGCATTACTTACTAGTCTGGTTGTAAACTCTGCAATCTATCTCTTTCTGTGTGGATTATATTAAAATCTTCAAACTTTGCTGTAACATCACAGTTTGCTAGTGGTGAAGAGGCAGCTTCATCCCATCTAGAATGTCTCAGAAGTCCATTGTAAAGAAAACCCACTCAGAAAGAGGCTGAATGGCCTTGAAGTGCCTTCAGCTAGGTACTGCAATGCCTGAAATACGTGTTTCTTGCCCCAAAAGGGTGACAGTGTAGGGATTCAGGGTCCAGTGCCTTCACGGGGAGCTGGGCACTTCTCCAGGCAGAGGAGAAGGCACACACAGCTGGCTGATGGCATTCAGGCTTCTCTGTGCTGGTGCTGCAAACAGTGAGCATTTAATTAAATCACGGGGGTTATAACATAATGTAAATCATGCTATCAAGGAAACTGCCTAACTAAGCACAGCTCTGGGGGTAATATTGGTGCAGCATCTTTGCCCATACTGAGTGCCCCAGGAAGGCACACAAAGACTCCCCAGGACAAAGAGAGAGCTCCTGTAAGTTTAAGGACTCCCTGGGCCAGGTATTTGCTTAAGTGTCAATGTTCTAGGCACCCTAGGCAGGAAACTTCCCTTGTGTGCCCCCAAAATAAATGTTCTTGGTTTGCTACATCAATCCCAAAGCTGAAATCAGTATTTCTACCTGCATTTGTGTTGAATATGTTGTTTCCTCAATACAGACACAAATTTCTTTCTAGATTAAATATTAATACATTCTAAATTTATAAATATTTAAAAATATTATATATATAGATTTGTACATTAAATACATATGTCTACATATAGGTATTCATATGGATGTATATAATTTTCATAGTGCTTCCCTGACAAGAAAAAAAGGATTGAATGTTTTGCCAGGATTTTTCTAATCTCTGATAAAGTATTTATACCTCACAGGCTGCTTGTCCTCACAGGCTGCTTGTCCTCACTGCATTACAACCTTTGAAGACTCTGCAGTGCTTTAGGCATCACACAAATATGAGGCTTGTGAGCTTGGGCCACATGCAAGCAATGATGCTATTTTTCTCTTATTTTAGCTAAGATTTCTATGCAGCTGATTGGGGTTTTTTTATCCCTAAAGCTTCTAATGTAAAATA
Organism: Donacobius atricapilla; assembly: GCA_013397315.1. NCBI lineage: Eukaryota > Metazoa > Chordata > Aves > Passeriformes > Mimidae > Donacobius > Donacobius atricapilla. The sequence continues at coordinate 298,340 of WBMY01006609.1, read as the reverse complement.
CTTTCAAGTCTAATTACTTCAGATTGTGACCTGTCATATCAAGAATTTATTTACATATGAAGGAGACAGTAATACACCTGCTTAAGAGGAAGAACATATCACTGCTAATTCAAAGCCCAAAGACAAATTTCTTGCTGAAGATGTACACATAGGTCACAGCTCAAAGGCTGTCAGACTCAGAGCATGTTTCTACATATATTTTATTATTACATAGTACTTAGGCAGCTTAAAGTATTTTAAAACAGGGAGAAAGGGCAGAGTTTTGGCAAGCCTATCATCTTACTGCTACACTTCAGCAAAGCAGAGCTCTTTTCTGGGCTTGTTTTTGGGACTATTGTGCATTCACAGCTGCTGGGTGGGCTGTTACTAGCTGGCAGAGCGGGATCAGCTGGATCTGTTCACTCTCCGTATCACCAGTGGGATTTAAAACGTCTCTCTCCAAACGGGGCGGCAGATCTCAATGAGAATACACTCGCACTCGGTGAGAGAAGGGATGGAGAGGGAGCGGGGAAACCCCCGCGTCTGGAGGACGTGTGCTCCCGCCCCTCCCTCCGAGGGAAGCCGCAGTCATCAGAAACACTTCTAGGCTGTCAAGGCAGAGTGTCTAATACGTTGTGCCACAACTGGGTTGGCGTTGTCATTACTCTTTTATGCTCGGCATCCTCCCTCCTGCCCACGCACCGGCTCCTCTGGGCGTACGGCATCATCCCCGGCTCCGAGGGGCGCGGCCGGCTCGGGGCAGGGGGGCAGCGGCGATGCTGTGCCCGCTGCACCGGGGAGAGCCTCCATCTGAGGATGCAGCAATGAGACACCACGCCGTGACACCCACTGCGCGCTCCCCGGCTACTGCAGCCTGCTCGTAAAGGCGACTTGGGCGAGGTTGGAAAAGGCATGAAGCAGCTCAGCCAGCCCGGACTTGAGAGATGGGGCTTTCTGTGAATAGCGGGTACCAATGAGTGAGGGCAACTGCATTTAAAAATAGGCTTCAGATTTGAATCTCTAATCTACCTAATAATACCCGGTATTCGCATCTAATAATAATAGTATGAATAGTGTGAATTTATAAAGTCTTTTTCTGAGTCAGTCTGACTCTGAAAGATCTTTCTGAAGACAATTAAACATCATGAAAAATGCACAGCACTACCTTCCTTGGTGTCAAATCAATCAAAGAATCATAAAACAGTCGGGGCTGGAAGAGACTTTAGTGACCATGTAATTCCAACCCCCCTGCCATGGGGAGGGACCTCTTCCACTAAACCAGGTTGCTCAAAGCCTCATCCAACATGGCCTTGAACACAGTTCGGGGAGTTTCCGCTTTGATGCCACTTAGATATGTATGCAATTCCTTCAAACTCACATGTCAGAGAGTCAACACACTCACATGAAGTAGAACCAAATGCAGATCTTACACACGTTCTTGTGAAGAGATGCTGCAGGCTTTCTCACGGTGCTGGTGTTCCCAATTTCAGATGCACAGCTCCAGCACATGCTTTTTTTTAAGCAAGTATTTCTCAAATTCCTACTGTAAGTTTGATATAAAGTACTGTGAACTGATTAACAATGTCATGTAGTTGTTTTAAAATTGTATGATCTTGCTAGAGGAATGGCTGCATGATGAAACAGCAACTTCCTTCATGCAAAAGTAAAAATGATCAATAATTACTTGTTCTGAGTACAAGATACTTGGAGAAATGTTTGAGATTATCTTCTGCATATAAAGACAGCCAGCAAGGTCAGATTGTTTATGTACTTTCACGATGGGGACAGGTCACATAGGCATCCTTCCAAGGACTCCTGTCATCTTCAAACATTCAATCCAATCCTTCCTCTACACCAGGGGAAAGTCTAGAAATCAGAAGACTGGATAAACTCTGACTATCTACTGATCTGATAGACATGATGTAGAAACAGGAAGAAAATAAATTAGACAAGAGACAGTGTACAAGATATCAATGACAAGTTATGTAAAGAATAAATTCAGCATATGTTTAGGAGGAAAAACCAAAAGAGTATGGAAAATCTTGGAGAAAGGCAAAGAGAAGATGACTCGCACTGGAATGAAGACAAGAAACTGGGCCAATGGAGGACAATACAATCTGAAGAAGAAATGATAAAAATGAAGCATTAGGAGATAGGATAAAAAGGAAAAGAGGAAAAAAAGAGGAAAAACAGGGAAACCTTTACAGACAAATCCCTGCTACTTAGAATATGCTTCTATTGCTCCTCAGTGAACACAACTGCTTTCTCAGTGCATGCTAGACTTAATTTGCCATGAATGATAGATTTCAAAAGAACTTTAGAATTCAATATGTACTGTGAAATGTTCTGTGCTCAGCTACTCCTGTAGAGTGGGGAAATGGCAGGAAATCATTTTGAACAACAGCGAGTGTTATTTTGAGGGAGACATAATGGCTTGTTTGGTTTGACATCCAAAACAGATATAACTGTGACAAAATCATTTAAATGCTAATCTGTCATTTACAGCAGGTAAACAAAAACTAACATGCATAAAATCTGTGGTGCTTGTGAGAGAGTGCCCTAGAAGGCTGAAATACTGCTTGATTCAGAGAAGACAGGCATCTTGGCAGGCACAATTTATACCCAAAATATATGAATGTTGAGAGCAAATTTTAGGTACTCAAACCTTTTTTTCCTAGTGCTGGATTTGGATCTTACAGTTCGGATCTCAGAAAGGAATGATTTTTCATCTGCAGTGTATTTTCCTGAGATGGAAATATGCAGGCAGGTATTTTCCAGGAGGAGTCAATACCTGCACAGTCCAATCAAAATGTACCTACCCCACATATGCAAATTTGAGAGCTACAGAGAGATCCTAAATTTATCACAAGGTGGCTCTGGGTCAGTCAGGAAGGAATGTTTGGGGGTTTTTTAAATATTCTTTTCTTTCTTTTCTTTGCCTGCTTGTGTGTGGAAGTCATCCATACACTCTAAGAAAAATCATGAAAAGTCTCTACACTGAACAAGCTATAATCTGTGACTTATCTCAAGCAGGCAAAATGACAGTAAGAGAAAGAAACTCAGTCACCTGTTCCTCCTGCTTGTAACATGGTGTGATTTATCTCCTTACTATCTACTCACGTGGCTTTTGTCACGCAAGTCTCTAGGCTCCTGATAGGTGATGAGAAACTTGTACAGAAACCATACTTTCACAGAAATAGAAAAATACGTTACTGTCCAGTTGATGACTGGCTAAAAAAAAAATTAATAAATAATTTAAAAAAAATTAAAATTAGTGCAGTCAATAGGATATTCTGTAATGATCTGTTCGGATCTGACCTTGACAGGAATGGTCAGGACCCCTGTCAGAACTGTTTCTAGTTCTGGACCTTCACTTCTTAACCTTCCTTTGTCTGTTTCCTATACACACTCCTCTGCAATACAGGAATAAGCTATGTGCGCTCTTTGCATGGAGAACTGCACTTTCCTGTGATATTGACATGTCCTGTTCATCAGATACACATCCCTGGAGCATCAATGTGAAACTTCTGTTGAGCTGGAAGTTTCCCCAAGCCCCTCAAAGGGATGGTCATTTGCTCTATGCAGTACTTAGGTGCTGGTTTGTGAGATGTCACCTTCTGAACATCCCTCGTCCAGTACTTGCTGTTCATTCGGAAAGGGAAGAAGCAAAGGCTATGTTTATCCTACACAGAGCCTGTGTCAAAATGCACATTACAGACGTGTGCCCAGAAATCTGAGATCACAGCTGACAAGTTTAGAACCAATTTGTCCTCCCCTTATCTTGAGACATGTATCCACAGGAGCAAGCATAGCCATTCAATTAAAAACAATTAACAAAGTCTGATGTTCTTTGTGCTATTCTACTTGGGGGTTTATATTACTTATTTGAAAGTACTGATTGGACAAAAATTGGCAGAAACATTCTTTTCCAAGAAATTTTCCATCTTAGTTTCAAGCACAGAGCTTAAAGGTATTCTAGAACTGTCTTAAAAATATTCTGTAGAATAAGGAAGCCAACACAGCATTCAGCTTTATGTTTTGAGAGTCTGACAATTTACTACTCTGCTTCAAAATGTTCAGTTATGCTTGTGTGGGCTTTGACATTGCTCTTTCAGCTGACAAACATAATCTCATAGTGTGTCTAAGCCTCTCCACATAAATCTTACAAGCTTTATTCTGTTGTCAATATCCTGCCTTGAGTTTCATGACCTAGGTTCAGTGAATACTTCAGGACATCTAGCACATGGCATCAGACATCTTGATGACACCAAACCTTGCACACTGCTGTTTAATGACCTCTTGTATTATTTTTGTCTGTTGACTTTCTAAACCCATCAAAGCAGATTACAGCCACTTATAGTGTTCATGTCTTCTGAGTCCTCTGCTCAGCTTAATACAGCAAGGAAATCACCTTATCTGTCAGATATTCACTGTACCCCAAAATCTCTCTAAAATACATCATAATCCTTCAGTTGGACTAAGAAAGGATCTCTTTTGAAAGATAATGGCACAATCTGTTTTAAACTTCTTTTTCATTCTTATGTACAAAAAGGACCAAGATTTACACTTCCTCATTCTATTTTGTAAGCAGTTCACTGATGCCAATGGTAGGTATGAATGAAGACAGCAGGCTACAACTTTTGCTTACAAAGTTCTTCTAAAATTACTCGAAAGTGATACAACCTAATAACGTACAGAAACTGAGCCCAGGCACTACAGGTTACACATATTTATCAGCCATAATTCTTGACAGTCTTGCATGCATATACCTGGGATAAATTTTGCTGTGATAAACACAAATGTGTCTTCCTTTAGAAAGCCACTTCTTTTTTAATTGAGAAGATGATTAGAGCAGGATTTCCTGATACTTGTTCTTGCATTCCCATCCTTTTGCCCATTCTCATGCAAAGAGAAGTTACCAGGAATAAATACATATGCTAAGGTGGTAGCAAATTCAATGCTTTACCATTTCCAAGTATCATTTCACAATATGTGATTGGGATTGATTGGGACAAGGGGAAAATACAAGAAATAATTTTTTCAACCCTTTTTGCCTGGACATAGCTGTGCTCTGCATGCATAATCTGTAACAACCATTTTATACTCATGAAGAAAAACTGAAGCTGAAGAAAATAAAAACTTTTTAAAGTAGCAGCTGATGTTCTGCTTTAGCAAAGGGGTTACAGTGAGCAGTATATTTAGTTGTTTTGTTTTGTCCTCAGAGAAAGATCATATGCTACATTTATGCAGGAAAATTTACTGCCACCTGACTAAAATTAGATAGTCCACACTTATGCTTTGAGTTTATGTCATTATCCTGGGAATGGTGTGGGAGTTTAAATCTATAATCTCTACATACACATGGAAGGGCTGAGGACTATTCTGAATAAATGCAACAGCCTTGGAAATTCAGGCCTTAGCATTTGAATCATTTTTTTAATGAACTCTTTTAAAGCATAGGTGCTGGAAAGCAAAAGTGGAGGGGAGAGGAAGGACAGGTAAGCAAGCATACCATATGGGTACTTAATGTATCTGGCAGCCTGCTGTTTTACCACTCTGGAGCCTTGTAATAGTATTAGCTGACACAGACGTGTGACTGTGCTTATCAGACGTCACTGCAGGGCCAAGGGACACGCTGTGGTGGCAAGCCCCGCCACTGCAGTTTACACTGCACCCTGCAGCTCTGGTCACTGCAGGGCCAAGGGACATCGCGCCCTGCAGCTCTGGTCACTGCAGGGCCAAGGGACGCGCTACGGTGGCAAGCCCCACCAGTGCAGTTTCCATTGCACCCTGCAGATCCGAGTGGGTGCTGCTTCAGCTCCTGCTAATCAGACCTTCAGAAGGGCAGCTACTTAATCGATAACAAAACACTGCCAGGTGTAACATCTCCGGATAACTTTTTTTTTATTTTCTTGGATTCCTGTTGAAAACTTCTGCTTCACTATGATGACTTTTTTTTTCTTTTTTCTCTTTTTTTTTTTAAGCAAGCTAAGAACCCAGAGCCCTTTGTAGTCATTAGCCAAAATGTATTGGGGGACAGGGAGGGAGGTTGGGAAGGCATCAGCAGCTCCCAGAAAGTGACACCAGCTCTCAATTAAGTAGTTGTGGGGATTTGTCAGGCAATGACAATTTTTAGTTCTAACTCTCACACCTCTCTTTCTATGGTAGCTTCATATACTGTAGAATATTGCATACTATCTCTTCTCTCTATGATAGGCTGTAAATTCAGAGAGGCAGGAAGTAAATACCTAATCCAAACCCAGTGTCAGTGTTATTTTCTTGGATTCTACCTCACTGCACTCAATTGCACTCTATCTTTCCAGAACTGAGCTCTTACAGTAAGCTCCTTACATCAAAACCAGTGGAAAATAATATTAAAAGGTAATGCAAAATATTGCCATTTCCATCAGATGTCTATTTCCTATCAGCCTGAAAAATCAAAGAACTTTCTCACTCACCTGATATGTCTGTCTGTTTGTAAATCTCATATCCTATTTTCAAGACCTATCATAAGCAAATTGGCTTCAACTGTGACACAAATCCATGTGGATGACCCTTAAACAGCCTTAAGGGTAAGTCATGAGGATAATGAAAACTGCTTGCTCTTTTCATCTGCTCAAACATCAGTGCTAAATTCTTAAAAGAATATTTAAGGGATATAAGAAAGTTTCCAGAAATTCCCAAGAGGCTGGCTCACATCTTAAAAAAGCAAAAGCAACTATTATTCCAGAGTGCATATAAACAGAAACCATTAATCTAAAAGCCAGATTACAGCAAGACTCCATCGTGAAGCCAATTCTGGATTAGTAAAGCCCTACTTTCTCCTTATTCTATATAATTTCTCCATTTTCTTTCAGTCAATATTAAGTCAGAGTACACCAGATACAGTGGTTACTTGTTTTTTCCCAATTAACTATTAACTAAGTAGGCAAACAACTGTTGTGCATCATTTTTTTACACATCTAAATGTGTGTTCATATCGATGATACTGATAATGTCTTTTCAGTAAAATTAACAAGGCAAGCTCTGCAGGACTAATTAGTTTTTTGTGCACAAAACTTTGACAAGAAGTCAGCATTTCCTCCCATTTAACATTTTGGACTCCAATCGGCTCCATTTCTGCCCAAGTCAAAATCAAGCTTAACTGGTTTTAGCCACAATGGGAATTTCAGTCCTCAACTAAGAGTATATTCTGATTCAGTGATTCAGTTCCCTGACTTGTCTTTTACTGTTCATGGTCAAAACAATGCACTTGATTTCAGCGGCCAGTCCTGATCTAGTCAATAAGAGCCACAAGCAAGACAACTTGCAATATGTAATAAATTCTAGGTTTGTCCAGATTATATCTTAGAAAAAGATATAATTTCTGGGATTTTTCAGCTGTCAAAACAATTGCTGTTGTTCCTTCTGTCAGGTGTTCTTTGATCACTCTCCACTATTCTGTTGTTTCCCTAAGGACAGTATTTTTTTCCCCTCGGATTAGATGCCAACAAGAGAAAGTTTTCAAATTAGAGTGAAATCTTCTCTTTCATGTGACCTATACTCCCAGTTCAATACACCACAAATCCTGTGACTGCATCTGATCCAAACTATCTCATAGCTAATAAAATAAAATTATAGCAATGGGATTCAACTGAGAAAAATATAGAGCACTGTCTGCCCCTATGTTGCTCAACAACAGAAACGGCAATAGAAAAGTTTATGCAGACTAGCAAATTATTCTCACACCAGAAGACATTTTCAGAGACTCTGAATTAAAAATGAGCACATATGCTTTTATTCCTGGAAGCGTGACATCCACAGTATTGGCAGTTTGGGACTCCAGTGTAACAAATTCTCAAGCAGCTTCCACCCTTCTGGAGTACCAGATTAATTCTCCACAGAGGAACATGATGTAAATATGAAATGTTTGGCTCCAGTCAAAAGTGATTTGCTGACTATCCCACCAGCATTTCAGCATGCTCTGTGCTACCTTATTATTCCTGTCAGCAAATCCTCAGATGGCCAAAAGTTTCTGCTTCCTTCCCTACAATGCAGCAACCATTCGTGAGATACTCAGAAAAAACCAAAATGAACCCCCCAAAAACAATTAACTATACTAGTTTAATTTCAGATTGTGTCACTGAAACAAAGTCAAACACCTCAGGGGATGGAGGACCTCTCTGTACTCTCAGTATTTAAAGTTCTGCATTAGCTGTGACAATGAGCCTTCAGAACAGTCATGATCAGCAGCCACAGCCTTTAGGTGTTCTGCTTATGTGATGTACTTGCAATGTAATTTGTGAGTAGTAACTGAGGAGAAGAAACTACGATTTCCATTGCCAATACATGCTTTGATCTATAAAAATACCCTACTAGCTACTTCTGGGTAGGGCAGATTCATTTCCTAATCTGACTACACAACAGAAAGTTCGACCATTACACTCGTGATAGAAATAAAGCACTGCAAAAATGACCAGGCTATAAGTTCACTAGTCTTACCAGAGACCATTGATATCTATATCTGTATCTATATCTACATGAGAATGAATTTTGGAATTTTGTCCCCTAGGTATAACTTATACATTATGACATTGTAACAATATCTTTTGCTCTGTTCTAATTTTTTCCTTGGTGTGGTAAAAACTTTTTTGACTTACTTTTTATTTATGTGGCTGTGAAGACCATTTAACAGTACTATTGTATTGTGCTGATTAGAATTCAACATGTTTTGAGTTAGTTCTTGGAAACTGGAATTTTATCTTAAGGGCAGATGAATTACAAAATCTATCACATCTCTATGAAACTATCAATAGAATGGAGTTTGGATCACAAAAAAGTGCTGTATCTTCTCTGTTTCACCAAACCAATCACTTTAGTCAAATGCTAAATTTTAAGAGATGACATGCAGTTAGGTACATGTTTAACTGCAAGTCATGTCTTGAAATTTAGCATACTAATAATAAGTATATCATATATAATACACAATAACATAATGCAGTGAAAAGAACAAGGTATTCCCTATTAATTCTGTAGACAATGTAATAACGAATTTTTATATTGATTGTCATGGTTTCAAGGAGACCGACTATGACAGTTTCTAAGACGTGACATATTGTTTGTATGTCACCACATTTACTGCTTTAGCACTATAATGCTGCAGCTCACAGGAAGGAACTTTGCGTGACTAGCTGCAAACCTTTTCTTCACATAGTAAGGACAGTCTAAAATTAAAAAAAAAACCAAAAAACCCAAAAAACCAAAAAAAAACACAACACAAGCAAAAAAACATAAAACAAAACCAAAAACCCACCCAAAGAAACACAAAAAACCCACCCCAAAACCCAAGGCATAAATACTGCTTTTGGTGTTCTGATACCTGGCTACATTTCTGTGGAGCACAATTTGTGTACTGCAGGATCTTAAGTAAAACGTTGTAACACGTTAGATGATGGCTGCCTTCTGAGACAAACTGAACTCCCATTTCTTTCAGGCACAAACTGAAGATGTTGGTTGCAGAGAATCCTCTAAGTTTTGTGCCAAATCCAGCTCTTTCCTGTCAGCATTCTGGAAAAGCTGCAGCTTCTATCCAAACAGCAGAGAAGCCATGCAGACAACTGACATTGCTGCCTCATGGGACAAGAAAATTGAGAGGTTGCTAGAGCTAATGCTGTAAATACGGAGCTGAACAACAAAACCTGTTTTGCCTTCCCTTCCTCCTCTCTCTGGCGAAGTCAAGCATGCTGCTTTTAAGCTTTTGAGAGCTATATTTGGTGATGCTGCGCTGAAAAATGACTTTGCAGAACTTTACCCATGCCATGCAGGTGCTCTGCCCGAGGTCCCTCCTGCTGAATGAAGGTGTCTACCTGAGAATTGAATTTCTCCTACAGTCAGTGGAGAAAGACATGTTACCTAAGGCAGCTCTCAATCCCACTGAGCCCCTCTTTTCCCTAACTGTGGTGCAGAGCTGGAGACAACCAGACTACTGATCCAAGCATCTTGGTTTGGGTGCTGGAGACAAAAGGGATGGATCCTCAGCTCCCTTCGAACAGGATTGCATCTGGAGAGCCAGTTCAGCTCCACGTGCAAGGACTCCTACTGTCATGAAGGAGGACTGAATTCAATCTCAATGCTGCAGACTTTGCATTTAGCAATATTGCAGAGTAATCCAACCAACTCAGCTTTTCTAAGATGCATGGAATACCTCAAAATCAACACCTAAATTATTTTGACACCTAAGAAAATTCAATTAATACAAAATACTTCAGTGTGAGATAAGATAGTTCTCCTCTTCCTCTTCAATTCTTTACAATTTTTTACAAGTGATTAAAAAAAAAAAAAAGACCTTGGAAAAAACACTCCCTCTAGGTAATTCTATTTCAGAAAAACTGGAGTAACAGGAGTTCAGCTACCAAGCACTTATGGAAGAGTATGATAAAATGGGACACCTTGGGATTTATGTCAAAAACATGTCTGAAAGAATTGCTTGTGGTTTTCCTCTTCTCCACAGGATAAGTCCTGAAAGCGCTGACAAGTAGTATATTTGAATATATACATATATACACAAATAAACACAGACAAAAAATATATTTATAAACATGTATGAAAGGACAGAAATCACTCATGGTTTGAAAGCAGGACTTGAAGGGAACACAGGGCTTGTGTCAGGGCAGGGCTGTCTCTTGTCTCCTGGGCTGGGGGTCTGGGGGCCACCAATGAGGGGCAGATCAGGGTTCTGGGCAGGTCACCCACCCAACAGCTGCAGAACTGAGTGTGTTGCTACTCTCCTTCTGGCGTTGCTGTAGGAAACCTCTCATGCCCCCTATAGCTCTTTTGTGTCCAGAAATTATGTGTAAAATCTCATTTTTTGGCTTTATATAATGTCTCTGGCATTGTAAGACTGTAGAATAGTGGCGAATTAGATCACTCCCATCACATGAACTGCTGACACTTGAAATGCTCTTTTGATTCCCCTTTTATTTGCACAAGTTGTTAGACTAAAGAGCCAGACACCATATCATTTTCTCTCACACAGATCATCTTATTTCCTATTGTTAGAGAAATCGAACCACCACATATTGTGTCAAATGACATTTCTTAAATGCTGTAAAATAAAGGAAAAACAATTTCTTTTCTTTTTAGATTGAAACCTTGATTTTTGTTTCATTGTACTAAAATCCTTAAGTCTACTGGGTAATAGATATTCCCTTACAAACCCTTCTAAAAATCTCTATACAGAGACTAAAATTTGCTCCAAAGACATTTGATTCTAAAGGACAAACAACTGAGATTATTTTTATTTAGCAGATTTCCTAATCACATACTGCCTTTGCTTCCCTCAGTATATAATGAAGTTCTCTAACCACTGCCATATTTCATTATCTCTAGACTTCTGAAAGAGAACTTTTATTAAATCAGTGACAAAAATTTGAAACACAAGAATTCAGATATAAAAAATACAAACTCTCCTTACATTATTTCAATTGTTCCTCTATTTTTACTCAAAGGTTTTATTCTACTCTAAGTACAGTACAAAAAAGACAAATTTTATTGATGAAATTATTTTGAAAATGGTGAGGTGTACTTCTGGGTACGGAGAGTGAAAGGGGAAATTACTGGACTGTCATGTTCTCTCCAGGCTTGCACTTGTTCTCTATAGTTGTCAGACTGTATCCATCTATCTGAGAAACTGCAGGGATGGAAGCAAAGGGGTAATTGCCTTCCAAAGGAGTCTTGGTGTTCAGCTAACCCCTAATAAAATGAGCATCTGTAGGCCAGAATGAGCACTGCTGCACAGTGCAACAAAGAAGGCTTCCACATCAGCCTTGGCTGAAAGCAGACCTGACATAAGACACTCCCTAACACGCGCCTGCTCAATATTTGCTTTGCACAAGGACTATGATTAATGAAGGCTCATTTCTTCGCTATTTGTCAGTGATTCACACTAGCACTCAAAAGAAAAAAAAAATTCTCCTTTATTTCTCAATGCCAACATTTTATGGCCTTGAGAAAGCCTAGTAGTTAAATGCTTTCAAGCCACAATAAAATCCCAAAACAAGAAGACACAAAAAACCCCAAAGCCCTGAAAATGCAGCAGACTCGAATGATCAAAACCTGGCTTTGCCGAAGAAAAACAACATTATCTTGTGCGATCCAACAGTGCAGAGGAGATGGTACCCAGCTGTGCAGGAGAAGCACAGCATCACCTTCTGCGGTGTTGGGCAGGGGTTCCAGCTGCGCTTCGTCACTGGCCTCGGAACAGGGGGAGCTTCCCTCACGTGCGGAGTCAGGGAGCAACGCATGCTCCATTTTCCTTGTCATTTCCCTTTTCACAACTACATTTCTGCCAATTAGCTTCACCTCAGAGTTGGGTGGGGAAACTAGTTCCCCTTCAGGCTGCAGAGTGACAAGAAGCCCCTACAGTCACACCTTGTTTGATCAACTCCTTGGGCATGAGTGGCATAAGGACACACAGACTTACTGAACAAACTCAAGCAAGCAAAATAGCACTGTTTACCAGAAACACACAAACACAAACCTCAGCTAAGGGGCCATTTGACCTTCAAGTACACAAAATGCACCCAGCAGTGCCCTCTCACCCAGAAAACTCCCAGCACAATGCAGTGGTGGGGATGTGAAAAGGAGTATGAGCTTTCCCATAGAAGAAAATGTTCCGGTAGGGCACAGCAACAGCACACCCAGCTTTTTATCGCACGTCTGGGGGCACCCAGTGCCAGGAAACAGCCAACGCCAGGGAGTGTACAAAAGGCAACAACTCATAAGGTCTAAACATCTGGGCTTTATATCACACTGTATTATGCGGTTTTTGCATTTGCAGTCTTTTGGCTCCCTTTGGCTTTTCACAATCCCTGTCCGGACCCAGCTGGAGCAGCAGATAGAAGAGCTGTAGGTTTTCATTCCCTCTGTTTAGATCAGGGATTGTAGGTTCTTCCTGACAGTGTGAGCTCCTCACTCCTGAAGTATGGGAACTTTCCTCCAGTGGGAATCTTACTCTGTCATTCATGCATACTTTGTGCCTTCGTATTACAGGATTTCTTTCCATCAAGGTTCTGAAACACTTACTTGGCTGACATCCTCAAATAAAACTAGGCATTTCATTTCATTTGGCTTGTTTTTTTAAACCTACATGGTTTACATAGTACCTTAACATATATTGATTTGTCTGGTTTTACATATTTGGCTTAATTAGGACTTTGCTAGCACTGGGGTGTTTTACTGATTTTTTTTCCTATTCTTATTTAAGATATTTTTTAACTTTCTCTCAAGTGGATGTTCACCCGGACTTTGTGTGCATCTTCATATGACTTATTTTCCTACTTTTTTTTGTAAACAACTTTCATAATCTCTTCAGTTCACTTTTTTGTGACACCAAGAAATAACTAAATGCAACTTTATCAAAATTTATCTCCCGTATCATTTCTGTTTTTCAGAATGCCCAGTTCAGACATCTTCTGACCTGTACAAGAGTGAGAAATTGGAACCAGATAAGGAAAAAATGAAGAAAAATTAATTCACAAAACTTTTATACATATTTTCTAAGAAAATGCCAGCCACTGTGGAACCCTCCTGCCCAGCTCCAGTGGCACCAGCTACTGTAACCATATCACTGCTGGATGCCAGTTGCTGCACCCAGGTCTTCCCCCCCTCCTGTTCATCACTTGCTTGGGCTCTGAGGTCTCTCATTGCACACAGATTTTCTCTACAGGCTGGTGCAGCTTGAGTGTAATGAAGATGAATTGTGATCACGAGGCACAGTGAATAGGAGAGAAATGTATCCATCCAGACAGCAGCTGCAGGACAGGTCCAACAAGTTATTTACTGTTTTGAAAGTCAAAACTGTTGTCTTGAGTGAATATACAACAGCCTTAGTCCCTCCCTTGTCCACTTGCAATAAACTGTGTTTCTTATCCTTTATAATATGCTGAACAGAAAATTTGGAAGACGCAGAACTCCATGGATGGAACTTCATGGAGAAATCAGATATCATTCAGTGTGCTGGTCCTTCCACAATGCACAGCAACACTGAAGCTGTCAGCATGGCCCTGCATCCAAGTTAAAAATTTCTGCCTCTTACCAAGGTGAATTAGTATGACAGTAGCACCAAAGCTGATCCAAAAATCTAGCTTCCAGTCCAGGGCTAGAGCAGCTGGAATTAATTTAGTAGTCTTTGCCTTGCAACCCATTTCAGAAACTGGAGGAAGATGCCTGTATCCATTATAAACTCTAGCTGTCCAAAGTGTACTGGAAGCGTAGGCAGATTGCAGCATCTCAGAGGAGATATTTAATGTTTGCTTACCAAAGCCAAAAGACCAGATTGGAATTAAGAATCAATGACTATGGATAAATATCTAAAGCAAAATCTGGATGCATCTGAAGACTTTCTTACTCTTTTATCTCAGCTCTTAGCATTTATTTTTGTTTTTCCACCCACGAAGTCTTTTTTATTGACTGAAATTAAATATTAATTCACTTTTCAGGCTACACTGTAGAAATCTGATCAAAGGCAAATGGTTATTGCAATAAGTAGCAGTTAAATTCTGTCAGTATAGAGTAATTTATAATTTTTCTTCTAAAATATAGCACTGTTAACTGTTTAGTTAAACATGTCAAAAGACTCTGGGACCAACTGACATGTACACCATTACATGGACACACCCAAAACATATTGGCTAAAATAGCTTATTTTCCATTAAAAGGAATAGAAAAAGGCAGCTGAGTCTCTTAGACTTCTAAGCTTTCAAATCTCTGCCAGTATTACTAAATGAGAACATTATTTAATTAATGGTATGAGACAATATACTCTGCCTGTTCTAAGTCTAAAATATTTTAGACCAAGCTTCCACAGAAAGAAGAGATGTTCCAAGCGAAGGGGGCTGTATTGGAAATAAAAGATCTGGATCCAGCTTCCCACTTTGTCAGAGACTCTTTATGGGACCTTATGCAGTGCACTTCAGGTCCACATTTGTACAACAGGGCTCCTCTTCTCTGTCAAATGATTGTAAATCTCAAGTCACTTCAATATTACAAGGAACTCAGTACTAAAACAATGACATTAGGGACAGATGAGAACATACATCTGCTTGTCTGCACTTAATTCGTAAACAAGGCTCATTGACTTTGCTTCTCACATACAACAAAATGCTCATGCTTTCTTTAATAGGTATCTTTTCACCCCAGAGGTAAGCTTGTGGCACTAAATCTATACTAGGAGTGATTACACAACAAAAAAGATGAGAATATTCACAGGCACAATGTATACCCCTCCCAGGGGTGCCTTGGTTTTGGGCTGGTGTGGTGACATGCTGATGTGACTGAGCTCAGCACCTCACTTTGCAGGGTAATTTTTGCATGCATATGCCCAACACACACAGAGAAGCTGTCAGTAAACACTGGGAACAGCTGTCCCCAGCTTAGTTTAAAATTCTGACCTACACAGTTGGAGAAAACACTGCTTTGCTTTCACAGAAGGAATAATCTCGCTCACAAGTAGGTTAGTCATCAGACCTCCTCTCTCAGGAGATGGCTGCCACTACTCTGAAGCTCCTTGCTATAAATTAAGACATGGCAAACTGGAGACCCTTTGTATGGCCACTGCCTTTGACTGAACTCTGACAATAGAAAAAAAGTTATTTGAGATACCATGCCAAGAATTTTTAAAAAGAAAGGAGTATTAATGCCATGGATTTAAGTATAAAAATCCTAATATGCATTAAGACTTCAATACATGTAGCTACTTGCTGATTATATTTCTCTTTTCCCTACCCTGTCCTTGGTCTTCTTTTCTGATGATCTCTTCTAGCCTTAGGGAAATTATCTGGTGACTTGGACTGCCTATTTATTTTCTTTTTTTTGCATCCTTACCATAAAAAATAATGCCAGTTCTACAGCTGACATTAGGTTACTTATGCAGGGTGCAATTTAATTATCTAAACTGCATGTGTTATTCCAGCTAACATACATCTTGCTCCTGATACAGATTTCCTGCTTTTGACACATGCCAAGCCAGCCAGAGCTCTGACACTCTGCTCTGTCCCCAAGACAGCTTGTCCCCAAAGCAGGCTGCAGCCCAGCTGCCCCTGGAGCCCTCCACTTGCCCAATGCTGTTCCCTGGTGAGCCTTCATGAAGCACCAGCTGCAGTGCAGAGGCTGAGCTCTCACCATCACCAAGCCTGGTGGCCTTGAGGGCTCCCTATGGTCAAAGGACCGTATGGAGATACACACTATTGCGCAGAACCAGAGGGCACTTGCACAACTGGGACTACAGATCTTGTGCGGAAGGGGAAGGAAAGACTGCTTTTGCTGTTCAGACACAACTTGGCTCAGTGCTGTTTATGTTCATTTTGGTCTATTATCTCACTCCCATTTTTTTGAGTACTGTAAATGTCCTTTAAAAACTGTGTTTCAAAATAGCACCCTTAAGCCTAGAATATCTACCCTATCTGTGACAACTTACCTAACAATGAATGCCAAAATATTTGACATCATTGAATTAATTTATCAGCATCTTTCATCTACAGAAAAATGTATCCTCCTTTTTTTTTATATGCTGGATCAGTGTTAAATCAGTGCACACCAGAGTCAATGGTTGATTGTCCTTCCATAAACACGGGGGTCTCAGGTGACTTAGGTGAACATCCCTCTGGAGTGGAGGTTTCATTCCAGAGAAGTTTTAAAATAATAATTATGGTGATATTAAAAAATAAGCATTTAGCAAAAATGTAAAAATGTTGTGAGATTCTACTGTCTAGACCTAAAGAAAAAAGAAAGACTTGCTTGACTTCTGATTGACTCTTTCACGCATTTATAATAGAGAAAAGAAAAATGTCGTTTTAGACAGATGGGNGGAACCCCATCTGGAGGTTTCCTCCCAAATTTGCCCTAAACCAGGACAAGGGGAACCAGGAAAAGGGGAAATCCAGTTAAAAACTTTCCTCTTTTGCATTTTATTTATGTAAACTCTAGACAGGTTGGGTATCATTTGGGTGCCTAGAGGTGCTGTGTGTCTATGGCACAGCACTGAAGAACTGTTCCTTCATCTACTGTCACATAGTTAGAACAAGGAAAGGTTGCCATGAGTGCTCCTGCAGCGAACTGGTCTGCCACAGAGATCCACAACTGGCATGTGCCTTTGCCTTGTTCCCCTCACAGGAACACTTTTGAGTTCAGCCTGGTTCCCAAGGGATAATGCTCCTTTTCAAACAACTGGAATATGAGAAAACGTTCAGAGCTTTTGAAAGTTTTCTTCCCATCTTCCTTTTTAAAAATGGAGGGGGCAAAGGCACCACAGAGATTTGCCGTTGTGCCTCCTGCTCGCAGGGACCCGGGCTCTCCTGCTCTCTCCTGCTGTTTGCATGCTGGCTTTCAGCTTGGTTGCACAAGCAGGAGACATCTATGCCTGCCCCGCGCCCTCTCCAGCTGCCCCTGCCTTCCAGTAAAGCCCTGAGGGAGGATGCCTCCATCAAAGACTGGCAGCAGCAAAACTCTGCTAGTAACTGCACTCTCTTAACCATTTCTCTGTCACACACAGCCTCCTCAATGGGCTTAGGTAAGTGCTGGGTTTTGTTTTTAAATCCAGTTAAGAGAGGAAACATGCTGCAGTTATAAATGCTGAAGTTACATTAATCTGAATCATAACTGCTGAAATGCATCAGACACATTTTCAGAGATTTAGTGCCATAATGGATATTTCTAAGATTAGGTCTTTCCTTTCAATTTCATACCCGCCTAAACTAAAAAATTTGGTTTCAATTAACAGCAGAAATCAGACTGAGAGGGGACACCTGTGAGTCAGACATAGCAGCGCTCATCATCAAAGCATCTCATAATCAAAAGAAATTAATTTGCTTTCAGAAAAGAGGAGAATTTCAGAAGAGCTTATTCTTCATACAGACATTACTAACATCAGTTACATAATATTGTGATATGACTTGTCCCGCCATTCCATGCTAACACATACTAAGAATGTTTCCTAAAGAGTACATCTAGACCTCATCTACTCCCTCTAGAATACACTCATTAAGCAAATTATTTTTAAGTCCAAGAGCTCTCAGATCTGTCAGCTACTCTAATTAAAAGACTCTCTCTTCAACTTACTTATTTCATCCAAAACTACACATACAAGTATGTAGCAAATTGTGTTGATTCTTCCTAAATTCAACAGACTGAAGAAGCACTGAAAAGCTAAGGGGAATTATTTATCATTTCACTATTACTGGAGCACCCTCAGCATTTTGAGTAAATTAGAATTAAATCCATGAACACTAACCTCACCATCAGGCGGGAGAATATATCAGTCTAAAATGCAGATTACAATAAATTAGTATCACTTTCACTGAAGCATGTATAATTGACCTCAGTAATGTGTCCATCCTGCTTCAATTCTAAAAAAAGGCTGCACAGTTCAGTGAAACAGGACTAGCCTCATACCTATGTACTCTTTGAATATCATACATTTTGCCTTTTGTGCTAAATGCTAGTAGCCATGGAGTAAAAGAACTTTGACGTCAATGTTAGTGTTATGACTAAATTCGGTAGCACTAACGGAATTTTTCTGTGCTATCATCTTACAAAATGAAACTGTGTGCATACCTATATAGACCACAGGCCAAGATACTTTCAGAACAGTGTTTTCAAATTTAACTCCACAAAAGAATTTATATCAAAGTTTTAAAAAGATGATATATGAAAATACAAAAGCTTCGTGAAAGTAACAGTAATGGAAATGAGTTTCCAATTCTTCTCAGAATAAGAGTGTAACACATTGATCCGTCTGCAAAAAAACAGCCTTACCTATTTTATTTTAGCAGTATCCACTGTTCTACAGAAAAATCTCCCCCAAAGACAAACACACGGGTAGATACTTCAGTAAAACAGAATGGACAGGTCCTCCAAGGATCCTTCAGGAAGCAATCCAAAAGGAGGCTACAGTGCTTGGGAAAAAAAATTGTGTGAACGTGAGTTTGCAAATAAAACTTGATATCTTTTTTGTCTATCACAGAAATCCAACTGACTGAAAGAGTCTTAAAAATGGAACCATCTCAGGAGTTAGCAAAAACAATCATTCCCAAGAATACATGAAATCACAGCAAGCTTTACTGTCCCGAAGCATGCCAGCAGCAATCCCTTGCAACAGGGCATTCTGCAAGTGGCCAGTGATTCCTGAAATCGTCACTGACCCCTGGCTGTCCTTCGGATAGCTCTGGCCTGTGCCATACTGGAGGTTTTAAAGCAATGTCTTCTGGTTGCATCAAGAGGGACCCAATAAAGGATGACTGAAGACAGTGAACTCTGGGTAACAAATGTGCCCCAGTGTTCTGCAGTGTAGCTTACTCCTGCCTTGGAAAGGAAATCTCTCCCTCTAATTAAGAGCTGTTTTGGGAAGAACTGCTCTTTTTGGACATTTAGTTACCTTATCTCTTAGAGACAATGACAGAATAGCTTAGAAAAAGCCTAGAAGATTTTTTATTAGTTTGGTGAAGCACCAGTATTTGGCCAGGAGCTTAGGGGAACACAGCATCATTTCCACAAGCAGCAGACATAAAAGATTCTCAGTGAGGAATGAACTGAAGCCTCAGAGGTCAGGTAAGACCCAACTCAGGAGTTCACCCTGTCATTCAGATAAAAACTTCCTCAGACTTCAGGTTCCCATCCCTCCTGTCTTTCCCTGCATTTTAGAAAAAAATGCTGTATGAATATTTATTACAAGTAGCTACATGATGATTTGAAAATTCAGAAATATGATTCAGGCAGTTTGTAGGCACTTAAATACTGAAAGAAAACCACTGCTCTGATAGCTTAAGCCATCTCACCCATCTTCTTAATGTGCAATATTGTGAGGGGTTTTTTTTAATGGTTCAGCTGTCAGTATTGTATACACTCACGCAGAGTGTATGTCCAGGATAAACTCCAACAAATCCAAACATTTATTTTGGAAATAAAGGCTATTTGGTATATTTAGAATTAACGGTTACAGTGCCAAAGTGAGCACGCTTTTCAAAGATAACTTGCCTCTCCCACGGCCGGTCAAAAACACTAGAAGAGGTGTCTCAGGTGTGGTATGTGGAGTACAGGTATTGACTCACCTACAATGATGTAACACTCACGTGGAAAGGATACTGCGCGTTTATGAAATGACTTAAAATGTAGAACTATTTTCTGAGTCCTACCTAGTGTAAATCAAATTTACTTATCCCACCTGAAACCCTGGCCTTTTTTCATGCTTCCCCAAAAAGAGAATGAGCAAGGCATGTCAAGAGCAGACAGCAGCAGCTTCATATAAGGATTGTACTGGGATCCTGTTTTAATCTCTAAGTCACTTTGAAACAGCTGTGCCAGTGTCACTTGCTTGTTTTCAATATTCCCCCAAAGGACCTGGTTTTCAGTGCTATATGTCAAATATTCACATATCTTCATCAAATAGAAAACTCGTGAGTCTGCCATATGTCATGATAAATACCATGGGGTTTTTCTGAAATAAATAACATGCAACTGTCTGTTTGGCTTCCCAGTCACTTGGGAGCAATTTTTTTGTTCTTCTACATCTTGCAACAAATTCAGAGAGCCAAACAAAAGGCCAGTTTGCAGGGGATCATACAGATTTGTTTTGCCTCTCAGCTCTACAAAAGCCAGACAGAGCCTGTTTATCCAGACAATAAGATGCAGCCTTTTGCACCACATAGGTTTGGTCTGGATAATGCATCATCATTTAATTTATTCTTGTATCTCCCTGACATCTGATTCCTTCCAAATATCTTACATGAGAGAAGACAATACACTGGCAGCTGCTTATAAAAACATGGAACGGAAATGCAACAGTTTTAGGACATATGATCTGCCTCTGGGTGAAGGGAAAAGCACAGCAGCCTCGTCTGTCCACTCAGGCATTACACAGCTTAAGTGACATGTCACAGCTGAAAATCCAGCTCATGAGATGCCTCTGATTTTGCGGGGGGCATGCTGTAATGCCCAAAACATCACCCTCCTAACCAGAAATACTGCAGTACATATTTTAAAAGTTATGTGCCATTGATGCTACTCTATACTC
This sequence comes from Donacobius atricapilla, assembly GCA_013397315.1. Taxonomy (NCBI): domain Eukaryota; kingdom Metazoa; phylum Chordata; class Aves; order Passeriformes; family Mimidae; genus Donacobius; species Donacobius atricapilla. The sequence continues at coordinate 277,318 of WBMY01006609.1, read as the reverse complement.
AATACATGGTAACAGCATTAAAAGGGTGATCAGTGGTAAAAGAAGCTGTTGTTGTAGAGTTAAATTGCTCTCCTAAATTAAGGATGCAAGACGCTGGGGTAAACTGGAATAAATGTTTTTATCCATTATGTCAAAGGATGGCTGTTCTCAGATGGTACCTGCTGGGAAACCACTGTAATATCATATATTCCAAATCCTAGTAGGTTTCTCTGTGCAAGAACTACTGTGTGATTCTGTGAATGGTGTCACAAATGCAGGCACATTCTATTCATTACCGTAAAACTTTGTTTTGCAAAACATTACCAATTAGATATTATTACCAAATACGAAAAATGGATTTCCCCAATTTTTAAAATAATTATTCTTGCCTTTTTTTTCAGCCTTTAGCCAGACTCATCACGAATCCCCTTTGATTTTCCTTAATGTATCCATAAAACCAGAGTCAGTGAAGCCCCTTATCACAGCTACAGAAGTACTCACCCCTCTGTTCATACAGGGAATGGGGATATTCCCTGGTGCCAATGCTTGATGCCAGTGATGGACTGTCTGAATATGAGTCACTGCATCTTTGCCCTTGGCACTGCTTCCAGAATTCCAGCATCTGTTTTAACTGAGAATTAAATGCCAATAACAAGTAGGTTGGTTCCAAGGACATTTTACTAATCTTATTCCAATAGTAATTTTTAGTGAATTTTTAATGAGTTTGCACACCACTGATAAAATTTCAGATCGGAAGGGAATCCATATGTAACTGAGGTACTGAACACCTCTGAAGCAAGACAGATCAGATGGTAGCTATATTCCCATGACACTTTAAACTCACCAAAAATGCTGTATCATGGGTTTCATGATACTTCATATAAGAAGTATAAAGAAGGTAAATAATCTTTTAATGACCAGCTCAGCAGTGAGCATATGTAAGTTCTTCAAACAAAATCAATTAACTACTGCTAGTCTTCTTTGTTCCTTTATATAATTTCTATTGAAAAAGCAATAAATTCACTTATCTTTCAAGACATTAAAACACTTGAGTTATTAAATATGAATGACTAGGATCCAGTATAATCTCCTTGTCTTACAGTCACATTGACTGACTTTATCATTTGGCACAAGAAATAACTTCACCTTAAAAGCAGAGAGTGGTAATGAGTCTCCTTGGAAGAAACAATCATGAGATGAAGATACCTATTTATTACCAATGACCAGTCTCTGTGCTTTACTATAATTTATTTTCAGTAGAAAATTTCTATAAAGTATTGGGAGTGACAATGCAAAATATATTATTCCTGGTAGTCCATCTGGATAAAGGTTTGTGACAGGATTGCCCCCAAAAATAAATTGAAAGCAGAGGTCAAACAGAAGTTCAAGCCACATACCAGCCAGAAAAGGACACTTATCTCCAATGAATAACATGCCCTGAGGTACATGATATCTAATACAAAAACTTGTGAGAATTAAGCTAATACAAAAGCCATTCCCCCCACTTTAAAAAAGAGAAAGTCTTAATTCTATGTCATCTTCATCCTTGGTCTACAATTAGATGGCAAAGCACATGAAGTATAAGCTTTTTATGAAGAAATATTCACAAAATCAGGATGACACAGAACAATGTAAACCTAAATTAAGAAGAGGACATTGGCAAAAAAAGCATTTTTTCATATAGCATAAAGGATGCAAACATAACCAAAATATTTCTTTCACTTGAACACTTTAATATCTTCATGCAAACATTCAGCTTCTGACAGACAGTTTGCTCCTGTGTGATAGCTCCTCTTTACAACACACTAATAAGCTGTTTTACCAAAGTCTTTTGAGTGTATATGTTTACTTTCAGCTGAAAAGGAAGCAGTAGCATACCGTTAATTAGGGTTTACCCCTGAATGAACACTGATAATCCAGGAGATAATTTATGAGGAAAGGAAAAATGAAGTGTCCTATATGACACTCTGCTCTGTTCTGGTCATGCATAGTGACTCTGCTAATTTCCACTCACTCTAAGATCACTTTTAAGCTGCTCTACAAGGAATAGGCATGAGAGTCAGTGTGAATTATACATGACAGACTTATATGTAAGAATTATATATAAGACAGTGGAAAATAAGGATCAGGCCCCTAATGTAAAATAGGTGTGACCTCTTGGCACGTCATTGTGGCAAGCCTAGCCAAAATGCACTTGTAGCTAAATAAATATCAGTACCCTAAATCTCCTTTTGTGCGCTTCTGCTTCTCCCCGACCCCCCCTCCCCCCCCCAAGGAATTTTGTTCAGAAAAGGGATTAGTTACTCAATACAGCACAAAAAGTCCTCACAATTTCCAGTCAGGCTTGGGATAATTATACCTTCTGTAATCCACAATCCACTAGTTAGCTGATAAATTAGTGTGCCTTTTACAAAGAAGTAATACTCATGTTACAGTTTGTAATGCAAACCAAAAAATCTCCCTGAAAACTAACCCCAAGAAAAACATAAATCAACAAAATAAAATAAGGACAAATCAGCCATTCAGTGAAACAAACAGAATTAACAGAGAACACTTTCAACCCTATCAGGTTTCACTTTAAATAAAGCAAACCCCATGCTGCAGAAACACAAAGGCCAATATTTTACCCTTCTGTGTGTGTACATCAACAGGGGTTATGCAAAAATTCAAGGACAGAATGTGACTGACTAGTAATTTTTAAAATTACTTTGTATTACCTTTTATACTTGATCAGTTACTAGTCACACTGAGCTTGATGCAAATATTCCTATGAGAAAAAATGACCTGCACAAGAAAGAACTGTAGAATCAATCACAATCAATTACATTCTATTTGTATTCAAAGGGACGACATGGGATATAAAATACCGATTGGAAAATCTGAATGATATTTGTTGTTAATGTTACTGTAAAGTAATTAAAAACTCTTGTATTTGGAAGGTGATTAAGTCACTATCAGATATTTATTTAGGCAGACATAGGTTCTTTGTTACTCCTGGAGATCCCACATATTTCATTCACTCTATATTTACGGTAAAACATCTTCCCTGGAAACATTCCATATTTATTTAGGATTTAACCCAAATGAGTTTCATCAGTGGTAAAAAACTGAGAGAAAATAATCAGCCCATTGGACCCAATAAACAAGAACGAACGGAAGAGTCTGTGCATTAATGTTTTGAAAGAAATATGAAATGCATGGGTTCCTTTGATTCACACTCATTCCAATGTATGGCTCCTTGGATTTTGAGTGCACTGCACAGAACAATATGCCTCAGACATAGGTGAAAAGGCATTGGCTCAGGTAGGTGCTCTCTTAATACGCCAGTTCAACAAAGTGCTGAACCATGAACACTGATGCAATTCAGCTGCACAAAGTTCACATCTACTGAAGTCAATGCTCATTCTGATATCTATTAAGGACTTTTATACTACTGACAGGTTGGTCAGAGCTGCTGCTACACTAAGGACGCTGTTATAGATCCAGCAGTTGCAAATAAAAGACTAAATGATGGCTGATAGCATAAGTAAAATAACTTTTTTTTTAAGAAAGACAGTTTTCATAAGCTACTGATTACACAATAAGTATAAATGAATCCCTGGTATAAAAACTCAGGTGTCACTCTGGACCAAAGAATGCCAGACTCATGCAAAACTCTGTGCTTTGGGGACCAGGCTTTGGGACTTTTCTGGGATGTAAAATATGGGAAAATTCCCGTCCTTCATAAATCCCAGCACAGCTTCTCATTCCATAGCACTGTACATGTCTGAAATGGCTGGCCTTCTGGACATCTTTATCTTAATCCTACTTAAAAAGCTTATGAATGAGAACACTGGAAAATGGAGGCAAATCCTGTTTTCCTCAGCTGAAATGTCTACTGAATTTACAGAGATCTTTCCTGGAGTAGGGACGAAGCAAGAACTGCTGTGCCTCTAATATGGTAATTGGTGACTCAGATGAGGTGCACATCTGCATTTACTAAATTAAAAAAAACTCGAAAAGTTAAGTGTACCTGTACTGTGCAACAGTATTGACCTACAATATTCCTTTTTTTTTATTTGCTAAACATCGTTTTAATTTCTTGTCACACATTCTTCTTGCTTTCTCCTATTTATTGTTGCCTATCCTGTAAAATACATGCTGCTCATTCACTGTCACCTTGTTCTCTCTCACCTTGCTGTAAGTGAAGTCAGTGGCAAACCTTCAATGACCTCGAAAGGCGCAGGATTTGTCCCAAGATGCCTAATCCAAAGCAGGACTCCCTCTTAATTCAGTAAGCTTTGGATCAGACCTAGAAGGGTTCTTAGCAGAATCAAGAAGTGGCAAGGCACAGTCACATATCAAAACCACATCCGAGTGTTTATCTCACATTCTAATCTTTGATGTGAAAGGGATTAAAAAGCAAGCTGTTCCTGTCAACTGCTTGGATGCCACACAGGATCTAAAAGATGAACAAGCACCTATAGGATACCTATGCACATTTGCATGGTTTCATTTCTTCAAAAGAAATGAAAAATTAATTCTTCTCAAAATATTTGAGTTTGAGGCTTATGGTAATATTTCCTCACTTGGCTCCCAACTTGCCACTGTCAAAATCCTACTATCCTTTCCACTCCTACGGAGGAAAGAAGATGGTTGTACCTCTTGTCTCAGGACAAACTAGAAACTTATTTGACCAAACATGAAATGAAAAGTCTAAAAGAGATGTTATCTAAACACCTAAGATGAAATCTCGCCACAGATCCTAAGGCAGTCTGTTTCAAAGTGCATCCAACTGATTCCACCATATCTTGTTTTATGTTACCTAAGGTCGTTGCTCTCCTTTATGACATTCAGCCAAGTTTCTATCGCTGTCTGAGTTGCCACAGGCATATCTGACTATAATTTTGGCTCGTATCTGTATTTACAGACTGAAGCTGACTAGATAGAGAAACTGAGTGCATGTATTATGGTGACTTCTAGCTACCAGAACCACAGAAAACACATCAAATGGCATTAACTTAGATAAAGGACATTGAAATAATGGAAATCATTATGATATGTATACAAGTGCAGTGTGAAACTCCTTGTAGCAAGAAAGATCTATAACATTGAATGAAATTAGGGGATGAGGGGAAAAGGAAATAAAAAGGTAAAAAATAATTTTTAGACATCTTGGGAAATTAAAGAAACAGCCACATTCATCTGCAAAATCTGAGAAATCTGCTTGGAGTGACCAAAGGAGGATTTTTAAAAAAGATTAGGGTCAGTCTAACTTCTTTTAAGCAAATTCATGATGGGGCACTATTAAGTCATAACAGTTTGGTGAATGGCAAGCACTCATGCAAGTTTAACCATCCTGTATTTCTGCATTTATTCAACATGCAAATGAATGAAAGTGAGTCACAGGCAAAGAATCTAAAAATCAGTATATTACTTTTGTTTTGTTCATTTGTTTCATCTTAATGTGCTGACTCCTACCTAGTCTTAGAAAAACACTAATTAGACATGTGTCTCAAGCCTTAGAGGCAACTGCCTTCTTTTCTGTATATAAAAGAGAAAATATTTCACAAACAAATCTGCCTGCTGGATGTCTCTAGGCAGTGTCCAGGGCCAGGTGACCTCCCAAGTCGCGTGCAGTGTGTTTCAGCAGAGTGGCTCAGACAGGAAATCCTCCTGCCCAGATCCAGGAGGAGAGGTCTGTTACAGAACACACTGGTGATGTTTCCAGGCATGCAAGACTGAGAAGATGGTCCCTAGGTCCTGCAGGCAGTACAGCCAGCTATGTCACAGAAGTGCTGGCAAGTGCTGATGGACGTTAGCTTGCACCAGGGGATCACGATGTGTAACAGGGCCTCCCTGAACCCTTTTTTTGGCAAAACTTATGCCCATCTGCTTCCCCTCTGCTCTTTCTCCTGGAGAGGAACATATGGCCCAGAATATGTAGTGTGGAAGCAGAAAATTTATTCATGTAGTTTTCTAAAATATTCTGAATACTTTCATTTTTCTCCAATAAGCTTTTATTCCAGTTACAAACCACACATTCTGCCATAACACTTTGTTTTTTTAATAAAGTAAGTTCCTTTCTTAAAAAAGTTAGATGGCTCACAATGAAAAGTTAAAATTTTAAAAAAATGTGCATTGTATTTCAATAGTAGAAGTTACTATTGCAAAAAAAATCTTTGCCAGAATTCTCATTTTTTTGTCCACTGCACCATCATATTTTAAAACTTACCTTGGTCCAAGACCATTGCATCCAGTAACAAACAATAACAGAAGAAAATAAAGCCACTGTTACGCTTAACATGAACATCTAAAGATCGAACATGTTCATTTTGAGTCATTCAAACTGGAGATGAGCTTCCAAAATTTACCGCACATTAATTAATGTTTCACACCACAAACAGATTGCAAGATGCAAGAAAATCTTTCTTTTAAATACCAATAGCAACATCTATGTGTGCAGTCCCATTTCCACAAGCAGGGTAAACTTTTCCATTGTATCAGTGAGACTTCAGCCAACTTGCCTGTTTGAATACAGCAGAACTGGAACCAGGATTCATCTGAATTTGGTCTCTTTTTCTGACTAAATATATACAGACTTTACACACATACATTTGTCTGTGTGTGTATGTTTATATACCTATACGTGTATATACATAAATATGCATACATATAAATATATATATATACATATATACACACTAACATTTTAGTATTTTTATACAAAACACTCAAATTCTCAATTGCAAAAATGTAGTGTAAGAGAAAACATGCCTTAGTAAAATCATGCCAGACCAGCTGTTGACTCTTTGACGGCCTATCTGCACAACCTACCAAATACTGACACACCAGATATGAAGTGCCTGTAACAGGACAAGCAATACTGAAATGGATTTTGTCATAACCAAATGCTTTTCTAACAAACAAGTAGATAACATACTCTGCCTGTATTTTTATTGAAGTGTTTCATATGGAGTCCTTTAAGAATCACAGAGAAGTTTCTCATCACATACAGCAAAAGCAAAGTACAGTAGTTGCCTAAAAGCAACTGAACTCAACAGGGTTCCTTCTGCTGACTTCACTGGGGTTTAGGACAGATTTGGGTGTTTTCACTTAATGATATATAGATTGTTAGATTCTTCTTTTCTCTAAATATTTCAGTGGATCTTGTTGATTCCTGCAAGTCAGATGCATGTGTTACGAAGCCATTTTCTAATATCTTTGTATTAAGCCTATTGTTTATCCTACCTTTGCTGCAACAGATGAGTTGGGTTTCTCCAGCAAGTCCCAAAGCTTCTTCCTTTTCTCTGGGCAGCAGGTATTGTCAAACTCTTCCCCTTCTCTCTCTCGCATTGTCTCTGCCTCTCTCCTCAGTTCCTCATTCATTTGCTCTTTCTTTTGATGGTATCTTGCCTGGCAGCAAGATTCTAAATATATTTCATCAATCCCCCAGTAATCAAGCTCCTGGCCAAAAGAGAGAGCACACATTTCTTCCATCATATGTAGTTTCCCTGTCCTGTAGAAATTCAAAATGGAAGTGAAAGCCCCTGGGTGTCGATCAAAAAAATACTCATTTTCATTCAGATTATAGTCATCACATACTTCTAGCAGAGATTCATGGGTATTGCAATCTCTGAGCTTTCCTAATCGTGTCCTTGGTAGTCTGTCCAAAGTCCTCCAGAGCACTTCATGGTTAAGTCCACCAACATTTATTTTAACTCTTCGCGAGCAGGCTTTGCTCCTAATGATCTCCACTGGTTCTGGAGGGAGAGAAAGGGTGGACCTTGAAGACTTTTTGGTGATCCCTGGTGGAGCTTTCTCAGCCATTCTGAAAAAGATGAAGATGTAACATCAGTCTGTTGGAAAATGAGCTTGGAGACTACTAATATTTGGGCAGAATCCTCTTCAGACAGACAGCTCCATTCCTGAAGCTAAAAAAGACAAAAAATTAGCATATTGCCATGTACAATGCATCTCTCCCCGCACCCCCTCCCTCCACCTCCATACTTTCATATGCAGATGAAAATGTAATTATTGCAATTTGCCCTCTTTATAGTGATACTGTTTGTGGCAATATCCAGAAGCACTGAAACAGCTGGAACAGCTAAGAGTACTATGTTTAAGCAAAGGAAAAACTCACTGGAATTTCTATATTTGTGAAAATCAACTGTAACAATCTGTACAAAGGACTTGGGTTTTTTCTTTTTTTTAAGAATCAGTTTCTGATGCAGCTGTGTTAGCTTAATCTGATTACTTACCTTTTAATGTGTGAGGTGTGCAAATGGAAGATTGTAGGGATATAAGCAAAGACAGAGGCTAGTCTACCATTTATTGAAATATTCAAATTTGGGAGATACTGAAACAGAATAAAACAATCAGAGCATATCAAAATCTCCAAACCAAACTGCTTCCCTCCTTGTCCCAATTCAAATCTTAGTTTGCTGTATTATTTAATGGGTAAATATTATTCACCAAACAGTTCAACTTCCGTCACAAGAAGTTGTATTTTTTAGCACCACACAGCACTTATTTCTTTACAAATGGGTCAAAAGACTCCTAAGTCTTTAGTGGCCAATTGACCAGTATATGTTATATAGGCAAGGGCTGTACATACTGTTCTCTGGATCCTTGAAAGGCTCTTCTCTGCTCCCCAGTTCACCTGTTAAATTGCTGCAGACATGACTGCATGACAGCAATTAGCAACCTCAGCTTCAATAATCCACAAGTGTATCCTCACTCACTGTGCCCAGGGCTTCAGTGAACTCTGAAGTGCAGCTGTTTGTCACTAAATGTAGAATACCGGTATCAATCAGGAAGGAAACCCACCCACCAGCTCTACTGCTGCCAACTGTCAGACACAGTGCTTAAATATTAACCTAGCAATAGTATCATGGCCCAAAGAATGCTTAGAAAAGGCTTCTGTTCCAAACTTGGAAAGTCCTCCTTAGTAATTTCCCAGAGCTGACACCTCCTCCTGTTCTCAGCAAATCAACAATTCAACAATCTGGGTTTTTTTTATTTGCTTGTTCTGTTTCACTTGAAGTGAAGTAAGTCCAGCAAATAAAATAATTTGAAGTGTACAAGAATTTGATCCTCTTTGCAGAGTAAAGCATAAAAGTTTTGCTGGTAGGGATTGTTACCTATAAATACATTGGAAGTAAACACCTGGTAGAGGTTTGAACTATTTGTACTGAAGTACCAGCTAGCACAAGAACAAATGGGTACAAACTCATCATGAGAGAAGGGAGAATTTTGAAAGAGAATTAGAAGGTCACATAGATTAGATCCTCACTAGAGCAGTGAGGATCTAGAATTCTCCTTCACTAGAAGTATCAGGAAAACAAAGAATAATTCCAGCGTGTCATCTGACATGTCCATGACAGTACTGACTATGTTGCTGGTACAAAATCAAAATTGCTAAACTTCATTACACCTAAACTTTAAAAGTTCCTCCACCAATAGATAAAGTAAGACTCAGTCAACTACAATTCAGGTAAACCTGAGTATCATGTCCAAAAACATCAGAGAAGAGGAAAATTACTTATCAGAGTTGTAGGCCTGATATTTCTGAGTCTGAGAGATTTTAGCCTACTAGCAGCTGCTAACCTTTCCAAAGGGAAAAATATCTCAAGGAAGCTTCTTCTCAAAACAATCTTGGTAAACAACTAATCCTTTCTCAAAACAATCTTTCTCCAGGTGATGTTTTGTCTTTTTAGTTCTGTTTCTCTAGTTTAAGCAATGGGATTAGAGAGGTGTCGTTTCAGCTCACCAATCATGTTAAATCTTTATCAGAACACCTTATAAAAGGTACTGAGAATTAGACAATAAAGCCTTCTCTATGCTCTTTGCCTTCTGAAAATATTTAAAGTCTCACTTATCTTTTTTCATGTCCTAAAATGACACAGAGTAACATTTACATCTTAGGATTTTGTTTGTTTGTTTTGTTTTGTGCATAAGCTAAATGATGGCAACAGCCCAGAACACCACCATTTCAGTTTGACTGAAATTACTGTCAAGCTGAACTTACTTCAAAATTGTAAGGGTCAAAATATTATTCATCTTCCCATCGTGCCTCCAGCACATTGTGAAGAGCCTTCTTCATCTCCCAGTGCAATCCAGAGCACTTCTGTGCCTAATTACATATGGGTTTAAGCCGGTAAAATTTACCTTCATTCATGAAAAAGATAATCTGATAACTTCACTTGCAAAAGATAAATGTCCTATCAAAATCAAAGCCCTGGCATCAGTAGGTTTACATGATTTATATCCCTTTCTTTTGTGTTTGTTTCATGTTTTGTTTTTTTTCTCTTGACCTTAGGCTGACTATTTTCTCTGATTTTACTCTCCTCATCATTGCCTGATTTGTAAGGGGATGATGGTGATACTTCTGAGAAGCGGGGGACTCCAGTCATTGCAAGATCTCCTCACTTAAGCATTTCCTAGAGATCTGTGATGCATTTATCAGTCTTCTGACATACAGACACAAAGAGTAAATAGTTATGAGAGGATATTTCTCTACAGAGGAAATATTTGCAAACTTTATTAAAAAATATCCTTTTAGACTTCAATGCACAATGATATTTCTCCTTTAAAGATTGTCTTACATAAGAAAACACAAGAATTTAAGAAATTCATAAAGAGGTTCTGTCATTCTTCATGAAATCAGTCAAGTCTTCAGGCATTTTCTAGAGAGGTTCATTATTTTGTTCACTATTGTATCTCTGGGATTTATTTTTCTGTTGTTAAAATGAAAATGTATACCCTAATATTAGCAATATCAAGTAAAACACAATAGAAATCAAGAATCTCATCTGATTAATCTTAAGTTAACTATATCCTTAATTATTTTTCTGATTGCAGAAACAAAAGATACACAAGACTATGCATTGTTTTAATTTTTCTGCAGTGTAGTTGCCACATATATTTTTTAAACAATGCAAAAACATAACTGTGTCACCATAACTGGTGTAAAGCGGATAACATCTTCTGATTTTTCAGTATAATTATTGGTTGCATCTTCCTACTTGAGGAAATGTGTTTTTTTCTAAAAAACCTTAAAAATCCTGGTGGCAACACTGCAGTCAGCACTGAAACACTATTAAGTTTAGTGTTGAGAATGTGCTATGTACATATGTATTTACCAAGGGATGAATCACCATTCACAACATGCAGCATTCTGAAAAGATAAAAAAGGGGCATTTCCCAACTGAAGAATCTTGAACCAAGAGGGTGATTTTCCCCCTTTTTTTACAGAGTTCTTGTCATTGAAATATACATTGAAGATGGAGAATGTATAACTTCAAAATAAATAAATTAATTATTTTAGTTTACTTCCTGAGTGCTTTTTTTCCCACCTTCTTTTGTTCTTCATACCTTCTTTAATTCTCTGATGATAATTTTTAAAACCTTTCTTCCTGTGCAGCTTTTCCCCAAAACTCGGCTAAAAAGCCTGGTTTAAACCCTGCCTTTAACAAAAACATGACCAATAGCCTCTACTTTCAGAATCATAGGGTCCCTTTACCATCCTCATAGCCCTCCTTTGGCCACTCTCTAATGGCTTTATATTATTATTATATTGTGGCACCCAGAACTGCCCCCAGCACCTGAGGTGAGGCTGCCCCAGAGTAGAGCAGAGCAGGACAATCCCCTCCCTTGCCCAGCTGGTGATGCTGTGCCTGATGCCCTCCAGGACACTGTTGGCCCTCCTGGCTGCCAGGGCACTGCTGACTCGTGTTCAGCTTTCTGCTGACCAGGACCCTCAGGACCCTTTCTGCGGCACTGCTTTCCAGCCTCTCATTCCCCTGGGGTCTGTCTGTACATCCGGGACTGTCCCATTCAGATGGAGAATCTGGGCACTAGTCCTTGGTGAATTTCATAAGCTTGGTGATTGTTCATCTCTCTAATTTATCAAGGTCTCTCTTTAGGGCCTCCCTACCTTCAAGGGAGTCAACAGCTCCTCCCAGTTTCATATCACCTGCCAGCTTGGTTAGTATCCCTTCCAGTCCTGCATCCAAGTCATGTATGAAGATGTTGAAGAGCACAGGGCTGAGGAGGGAGCCCTGCAGAACCCCACTAGTGACAGGTTAGTCTGATGTCATCCCATTCATTGTAACCCTTTGTGCCTGACCCATGAGCCAACTGCTCACCCGTCCCACGATCCAGCTGTGGGCTGGACATTTCATCCAGAAGGATCCTGTGACAGATGGTAACAAAAGCCTTACTGAAATCCAAAAAAGGTTTTTGGATCCACTGCTTTTCCGCAATCAACTAGGTGGGTTACCTTGTCAAAAAAAGGAAATGGCCTTTACTATATAACATTACTAACTTGAAAATCCACATTATCAATTTAATACAAAATCACCAGCTCTTTCATTATAACAAAATGATACAAGTGAGGTTACCTTTACAATTCATTCAATTACCTTTCTGGATTTTAGCTACTGTAACTAACTCAAAAGATTTTTTTTTTCCTAAGAAGGTTTAAAATACTTTTCAGCATGGCTTGTTGCCTTAACCTTTAGGCTGTGTGCAGCTCCACCATGCACCTTGTCCACCATGGGCTAGTAATAAATGTAACTATCCCTTGGGAGGCAGGCAAAGACAGCCTGGTGCTCACCAGCACTCTTAGCAATTGGTAGAGAAAACCACAAAATTTATCCATATGTAAGAGCAAACCTGGATAAACCCTACATTCTTCCTGTGCAATAATAAAATTACTTTGTAGCAAAATATCCGTAATATTACATAAAACTCTTCAAATCAAAGCCAACTCTTTGCATTAAATAAAAATGAAAACTTCAAAGGCTACAACTCAAAAAACCAGGGGAAGCCAGAAGGGAGGTTAAGTGCCCTCCCCCGCACCACAGACATGCAGCTTTTAATGGTGTGATTCTCCCATCAATCTCTTCTTCTTTACATGAATGGGTAATTATTTGCCATTTCTTTTCATCTTTCTCATTGAGTATTTGGCCTCTGATGTTATTCAGCATTTCCTGCTGCAAGGCCTACATTACACGCAAAGTGCTGAATTTCCCTCAGGGAGCTCTCCCTGCCCTACTCAAGTGCTTCCAGGGTATCCAGTCTCCCCTTTAGTAGGAGGCCATTATTTCCTTTGCTTTATAATGTAGAAATGAAGGTCATAGATGCCTGAGGTATCCAACAATTTTGGCTGCTCAGATTGATGTATCCGCTTTTTACAGAGTCCTTAGCATTTTCAGCACTTTTGATGGGCATGCCTATGTGACCAGATTAAACCCTCAGGCTGAGGGGCCCCGCTGTCTGTGCTGTCACGTTGCCGGAGCATCGCCTGCCACGGCGCAGTTAGGACTCTCCCAAGTCATTTGCAAGGATGGCTGGAGATCCCACGTGCTTCGAGGTCTGCTCCTGCCAAGTGGTTTTTTGGCAGCTGTCTGCTTTGGAGTCCAGGTGTGTGTAACTGCACACAGGGAGGTTGCCACGCCAGTGGCCCGAGCAGCGCCAGCCCCTTCCATGGACTCCATGTGCAAGACCTCTCTTCCAAAAGGATTCACATCCAAGCCACTCTTGCATGCCTTAGTCATAAACATCTCTCCCAATCTTTGCCATACAAATTTCACTGAAGAAGATGGAGAAGTTACAGTACATAAGCACATTTCACTGTTGGAGCATGTCCTGCATTTAAAGCAGTGAGGAAAAAAGTATGTGGTACCTTAGAAGAGGTTGTATCATAAGGAGCCCAGGAAAAGGAAACAATTTTGCTTTCTTCTGACTTCTAAGAGACAAACTTCTACCATTTTTGTCAGAAGACGTCTTTTTGTCAAAATTTGTCAAATTGTTTTCAAGAAAAGATTGTATTAATTCATTTCCTTGCTTTGAAAACAAATGGAAGAGTTTTTCACAATTTGCTGGAAGTGTCTACAACATTTTTACACAAAATCTAGTTCTAAATGGGAAACTTAATTATTATTTAAATCTGATATTCAATTATTTTTTTTAAGTTCAAGAAAGCTCTGGATTAAAAATGAGAGATTGTGAAATCATTAAACATTTAACAAATTATTAAATGGGTGATACCATTTAATTTATTTTCAGGTCTGGAGAGTCTAAAATCAATGTGCTGGTTTTCATCACACGCAAAAATGCTCACCGAAATCAAGAAAAATCTGAGGAGACAATTGTTGCATTTACTAGTTCAGCTGTTAAAACTGATTTAAGGCTTAAGAACTTCAGGCTGTATATAATGCAGATATGTAAAATTTTCTGGAAAAGCTAGCTTTAGGTTTTGTAGGTGTAATGTCGGGAGAAATTCAGAGCAGATATTAGGAAAAAAGTTCTTCACCCAGAGGACAGTTGGGCACTGGAACAGACTCCCCAGGGCAGGGGTCATGACACCAAGCCCTTCAGAGTTCAAGGAGCATCTGGTCAATGTTTTATTCATACAGTTTAGCTTTTAGTCAAATGGTTTCGTTTTTAGTTTTAGGTAATCCTGTGAGGAGCAGGGAGTTGAACTCGAAGATACTTAAGATCCCTTCCAGCTGGAGAACTGGAGATACTCTGTGATTTCAAGAACAACCAAACCTTAGAAAGCCTGTGCCCACCTCAGCATCTGACTTGTAAAGCCTACAAACTGGGATCCAGCAAGTTAGCCAAGAAAAGATGAAGCAAGTTGATTGTGACACACCAGTACATTTTTTATTGAGCAAACATATTTTTGCTAACTTATTTGGCTGTATGATCCTTCTTTTCTTTCAGTGTCTGCTTTGATGTAATCTCTCAGCTACCACATCTTAGCCTCTCAAATGTCTGTTCTTTGTTTCAAAATATGAAGACCTGTAATTTCCTAATGCTGTGCTGTGGGATCTTTTACTAGAATTTTCCCTTAATTTTGGTTTTTAAAAAGATGGCTGAGGTGATAGCTAAAACTCTGCATAAAAGCATCCCACTCAAATGAGTTGTTCGTTATTTCCATTTCCCACCTTAAGAGAAGTCACATCTTGTATAGTTAAGGATTGGCAAGCTGAACACGGGAAGTGTCAGGAAACATGTCAAAGTACTCTTGAGCATCCTTTGTATGTCTCAGATTCATATCTATATGCAGGAACACATGCATGTATGCACAGGAGGGAAGTACCTGAGCTTTGATTATCCAAATTGCTGGGGACAGCTCTTGGCACAAGTCCTCAGAGGCTTCTGTGGGTGAAACCACTTGAAGCAATGTGGTCTGAGGGGCAAAGATAGAGCCCTAACCTGTCTCCCCTGTGACACAGCTTTTCTGTGAGCAATAGCTAGCTCTTGCCAGACTACGGCCATGGGAAGAGCCATTACAGGAGAGCTGAGTCTTTCCATGAACTAAGACCAAACCCCACCTGTTGCCTTGGCTGCTCTGTTAACAGCTATGGATGGGTTGGTCTATGAAAAGTAAGATCTTGCTTTGAGAGTAAATCCTGCAAAATTGGCTCTTGGGCCATGGCTAACCGGTCTGAAATTATGATTATTTCTATTTCAGAACAGACCTCACAGGTTATTTATTTCTGGTATGTGAAAATTTAAACTTTGGCTGCACCAAGTCTGGGAGATCTGCAGGAAACACTCAAAAAAGATGAGGCCTTTTATAGACAAACTTTTCAGATTGACTAAATCAGTCTGTCTGCTAACTCGCTGTTCTCACCATCTTGAGCACAGAAATGTCTTTTAGATGGATGAGCTGAACTTCACCAAGGAGCAGCAGATTCTGAGACTCTATATATTCCCTAGGAGCCTTGGATAAGAAAACCTAGACAGAAATAGGTAAGGTGACAGAAGACAGAAAAAGAGGGAAAGTATAACTGATAAAGCGTTTTTAAAGTCTTGCAGTCACACAAGCTTGGCAGTTTTGGCTTATCTGAGTTTTCTAACTACCCCAATAGCAGTTGTAATCACTTACTGAAGCTCTTACACAAGGTAAAGCCATGTGGGTGGGCTCTAGACCCGCTACAGGTGACGCAGACTGCTTTACAAAAAGCTGAATGCTCCTGAGAGCATTCTGAGTAATTTTACCTCAAGTCTCATGGAATTTAGGACTCAAGTGGTCTTTTTGAATAGTACCTCTTCACAAGTCTGGATCTGAGCACAGGGATTTATGTAACACCCCCTCAGCATGCGCTGAGGTCTCACTGTTCAGAGCATAGCTTTGTAGCCCATCCAGTGCTGGATCAAGATCCCCACCAAACTTTATTTCAGATCAGCTCCGATTTTCTTTTTCCTTACAAGCAGCTCTGCTGTTGGTGCTTGTGACAAGTGTGGCTACATGATCTTTACAATCTCGATACATTCCCTCTCAGCTTACAAAACCCTTTCAATTTCCACTGCAGGTTGAAACATCTCTCATTTAGGACGTAGTTGTTGGTCATGTCTGCACTTTACTGTTCATGTTTACAATTGGTTGCTAAGGGCTGTTACTGCTTTTTCCAAAGATAATGTCTCTCACTGCTTATTTAGCCTTCCCTGGAAACTTCTGATG
This sequence comes from Donacobius atricapilla, assembly GCA_013397315.1. NCBI lineage: Eukaryota > Metazoa > Chordata > Aves > Passeriformes > Mimidae > Donacobius > Donacobius atricapilla. The sequence goes on along the minus strand of WBMY01006609.1, from coordinate 260,880 downwards.
AGATGAGCTGTCACAGAGAAGTACAAGGCCGAATGGCAGATCATTTTCTTTAATGTCAAACAACCAGATACTACAGAAATGTGATTATGTAAGGTCCTCATGTCAGGTCTAAATCAGACTATGTATTTATATGCCAACTAGCACTCCAGATCCGTAGGTTTGATTGGTGCTTCCATACAATTCTTTGAGATCCTACAGATGTTACATACACAGGATACACTAATAATAGCAAATGCATTAATATTAATAAATTAGAGCTTTGAACTGCAATTTATTCGTCCACTACTTGATTTACTCTTCTAATTGCATTGCAGTGCATTATGATGATGGAGGAGATTGTCAACACATCATTTGTTCTTTGAGGAGGCACTAATGTAACCAGTTGTCCTAACGCAATTAATTTTAGGGTTATTCTAAATATGTTAGCTTCTCTAACCCTTCAGTCTTCCACTGCTCCCTACCAATAGCAGTGCTGCCAAGTAGCTGAAAGCAGTGAAGAACTTCACAGATGTCTTTTTGTTCTCCTGAAGAAAAGCTTGCACAGTGTAGTACTGAATGATTCTAGGTTTCTTGGCAGGGAAATATTACACAACATATAATATTATCCTATATACATAGAAAATGATGTCTGAAGCAATGAGGCGCATCTTACAAAAGAGTCAGATTTTACCCCTCTTTGAATGAAATCCCACCCAAAATTTTGGATGTTGCATTTTGGTCATAATCCTGGTCTGATGTTGAGTTTTCCAATAAAGAAAAAAAAAGCAGTGCCACTGTCCCAAATCTGCAATTAAGGAAAGCACAGTAGTATTCCTAAGTGATTTCTTCGGAAATGAATACATTTATGTTCAATTGCTGCTTCTGTCAAAAATTTCATTTTCAACCATTTCTAACTGGACTGTTCCCTGATTCAATCCAGGTAAATGGTAGGCCTAGACCTACCTGGACCACAGATAGGAAGAGACTTAGCCAAAGAATACAGTTTGAAAGGGGCAGATTTACTCAAGAGACATTTGTCTCAATCCATTAGGAGCCTATCTCAAACTCCTTTTGCTGGTGCTTTACAGAAGCCCCAAAGGCAGAACAAAGGAATGAATCAAGGCCTTGGTTTTTGGGTGACTCAATTTTTGACAAGTGCTTTTGTACATAGGTGGCAATGTCCCCAAGGTCACAGCATCAGCAAGTCTTTACAGAAGGCTTTTATCATTAAAAATTAAGACAAATTCCCATCTAATCTTGATCTGAAGAATCCAACCGTTCAACATTTTGATGTTTTCAACGATAGGATGCCCTGGAAAAACATCCCAAACTACTGCGCAGGGCCTAGGACAACTCAACACCTTATTTTGCCCATCTGAGAAATGCAGTCACCCAGAAAACAGAGAAGTTTGCTTCCTGACCTTATCAGTTTTGGTTCCACATACTACACAAAGATACAGTTGGTCTGGGGGTCAGTAAGGGAAAGCTGTTCTTAGGAACTCCAGTTTGACACTGTAGAGGAAAAAGCTACACTGACTTTTAGTCCTACCTGATACCAAGAATATTGATAATTTTTGACCCTCAAATTGATCTGACAATGGAAAAAAGTGAGGACTCACTATCATGCACAGTCCTATGCTACTGTTACTATAATTCTGAAGTCAAGACAGGCTAAAAGGAACACTTTTATAAAACTGCCACTATAAATTAATTTATTTTCTTTTATCAAGCCAAAATATATTTTTAAAAGCCACAGCATCCTCTTAAAAATGTGCTTTATCAGAGCCATTAGTTCAGGGTTTCTAATATTAAACACACAAGTCCCAAGTTCAAAGAAGGGTGTGGGAACCTCTAAGGCAGGATCAACACGATGCTTCACAGTCAGGAAGAAGATGCTCTTAAAACTCCCATCCAGGGCCAGTGCATAAGCAGGATCAAAAGGGACACAACCCACCCACATAATATTCTAAGCCTGGAAACCTCCTCTTACAAGAGGTATGTAAAATAGTCCTTCAAAGGAACAGAAGAAGGTCTACTCTTTTCATATACACCTTGAGGAGGTGGCCTTGGTCCCACCTTGATATCATCGCTTGGTCCTTAAACAGCCTCTGAAGGACTACGTTCATCCCTGGTGATTCAAACCTGTGGTTTATATCTTCCAGGCTCCTGCTGCTATCAGTAATCCCCAGGACAGCTGCGGTGATGCAGACCATCCCCATTCCCACTGAGCAGGAACGAGGCAGCCTGTGCTTGGAAGACAACAGACACAAATGAGTCTATAACTGAAGGGTGTGACCAGGCCTTTGGTGGGTGGTAATCTTGGATTACAAGAAGTGAAATGTTTATTTCCATCATGTTAATCTATGAAAGGCCTAAAAGATCAATTTTTCTCCATCAGTACCCTAACCACAAGGTCACTGGGCAAAAGTGAGATATTTTTGCTCTTACCTAGGACATCTATAAACATGTTGAAGCAGCTGAACATTCTCATTCCTTCTTCAGTTCAGAAGGAGCAGAAGATACACACTCTGGTAAAGCAGACACTGCTAATGCTACTTTAGTGACATGCCTAAATAGGGACTAAAGTGACTATCAGTAGCCAGGCTAGTCCTGAGAATAAACTCAAGTATAATGCTTACCCAATTAAGAGGTTTGCTCTATGTCAGCAATAATAAGAATGAAGAAAGCATGAGATGGAAATATTCCAGAAGGCAAGACCTTCTATGTGGCACTCCTGTCAAGGTAGAGCGCCTCTGTGCTGCTAATCTCACCAACCACTGGAAAAGCAAGTACAATACTGTCTTCCATAGTTGTGTGATTTCGAGGCTAATTAAGCCTATTCACTGTTTGGAGTCTGCTTAAATACATTAGTGGGATTCTTCTAGCTTCTGCAGCTTGCCAGCACTTTCTGCTCAAACTGTCTCAGAACGTCTCTGGTACATGCAAATTTACACGGAATGTATGGCTATAAATTATAGCAGGATTATTCTGCCATTTGAGAGTACATCCATCTGAGATGCGGTCAACAACCTTGTAGGCAAACCAAATCCTCATACCTTAACAGGGCAAATGGCATAACTGAAAACTCTGTAAAATGAAGCATTATGGCTTCATTTTGAGTTCTAGCGTTTGATTGTAATTTTTATCTCTCTATATATTGAAAATACAGCTAATTTTCTAAAAGTTAACTACTGATGAAGTACTGTGAAATATTATTTTATGAACTGCCTTATTAATGCTCTGAGGCAAATTTATTCTGTATTTGGACTGTACTGCCATAACTGATTTCTATTTCCTAACTTGTTAGGCAATCAGGGGGAGAAGCTCATCTCCAGTGTCATCAAAGAAGATTACGTTCAAGAGCTTTGTTCAGTTAATTATCAGCACAGCTTTGCATTCATTTCCTCGTAATGTGGTTTTACCTAAAGCGCTGACATTTATTTCCTAACAAGCTAGTTCCTGAATATGATGGCAGCATGAAGAACACCCTGAGACAGCAAGTCTGATTTCCTAGTAAGAAGCACTTACCTAGGGGTAACAAAAACCTAGGGGTTTATGCATCACGTGTCAGTGCTGTGGTAAGAGCTGTTCAGCCCTCCTGCCTTGGCTCAGACTGTAAATGCCCTCACACAATTTTGCAGTGCACTGTGCTCCCCTGTCATGGTTCTGTGAGAGGTAAATTGGTCAACTGCCATTGTTCCTTGTAAAGGGTTCAACTGCTCTTTATCACAGCCTACTCCTAAATGCTCAAAGCTGCATTATGCCAGCATTACATATATTATTTATTAGCTAATAGACTGTTGTTCTGACTCTTGCTGGTGCCAGCAGTGATGCTACTGGCTACTCTTTATAGTTATCCAGAGAAGGAGTAGGGATGTACAAAAGCCAGACACCTAAGTCACAGCTGATCTATCATTACGGCTAAATATAGATTTCCTGCATTAGAAACAAATAAATTAAAAACCCCACGGATTTTAGTGGCCTGAGACTTTTCTTTTATTGTTTCCCTATAGTTCATATCACAATCCATGAAGAAGTGTGTCCAAAATAATATTCTTTGTTTTCTGATTATGCAGTTAACATTTCATGCTGGTGAAAAAAAAAGTTTAAGACACTCATCCTTTAATAAATTCATCCATTAAGAAACTCCGTCCCTCCAGATGTAGAAAAAGGAATGTATTGCACAGCAAACAAGTGAAAACTTAGGAAGATGCCAATGTGTGACTTGTGCTGAAATTTCTGCACATGCTGCAGCAAGCACTGGGACGGACAAAAAACAAAATAGCCTTTGCTGTCCTTCCAGATTTTAGCAAGAATATAGACAGGTTTAAGCTTAATGGATTTTAAATATTTTGACTGGTGCATACTCTCTCTAAGGCTTCTATGGTATTTAGTGGTCTGGGAAGCTATGCTGGGTCTGACTTTGTACAGTAACCAAGATAAGAAACATCCAAGTTCTCTCCAATAAACACTTGAGTTGTTAAGTTTCTCTGTTCAATTTTTTTAATTCAGTCATATATATGCGTTTTACTAAAATTTAATTTGAGCATGACTGAGCAATGTATCTATTATGGCATGCAATAAGATACCTCTAATTGCATAATAGTGAAGAAAAAATTCAAAATAATGAAATTATTTCCATAGCTTTTCCATATAGCCTGAGGATTATAGATTTGAAAACATAGGAAGCTATGGAATGGCACAAAAATATACATTTAAAATAGGATTAAATCTACTCAGTGATGTCCTAAGCAATTTCTTTTCACATTATCCCATAGAATGCTCTTAGACATCTTAAAAAATCTCTGCAATTTAATATTGGAAAATTTACTTTGGTTTGAAATTAATACTCTTGTTACAAAGTAAACACACATTTCTCCCTACTAAAATGTGAGTTAAAACAACATGTTCCAAAGATTTATTACAAAATCCAAGAAACCAAACTCCCAGTTCCACTACTTCAGCAATAACCACAAGAAAAAGATGCCCACTACAGATGGGAAATCAAAAATATTTTCTCTTGGGGTACTCATATCCTAATAAGACTAGAAACAGCAAAACACAACAAAGTAAACTACAGCCTGTTTCTTATCATGCATCCATGTTTATAATGTTCAGACACCTGTTAGGTAAAAAAAAAAAACTTATTCCTAAAAATGATCAAAGTTACTATAGCAATACTAGACAAACATAAAGTCCTTTCAGAGGCAATCATTGCTTAATTCCAAGAGCTGTGAGCATTGCTGGGTCAGAAGACATTATCCAATAACATGATGAATTAAAAGAATTGACTCCTAAGAACATCCAAAAATTCATTTTTAGGCTGCATATATGTCTACTCTGATGGAGCTGAAGTGGCGTACAACTTTAGGCACTTCCCTTTCTGGCTCCCATCTCTTCCTGTGGGGAGCAGCAGGTCTGTACTCTGGAAGAGCAAACACCTTCAGGGGCGTCTGCAGCGGAATCCCACTGCACTGACATACTGCCAGTCACTGCCCCCTTCACCAGATATTTCAGTTTGCCTTCCTCCTCTGGGCTGAGACCAGACAGACCCTCCCCAATGTGCTGTTTACATCATGACAGACGGAGTAAAAAACTGACTGAAATATCCTTCAGCAGGTAGCTTTAAATACAGTAGCATCATGGAATATATTTTACCTGCACATGTAGTTACATGAAGCTTAAGGAAGTCAGATAAGATAAAGATTTTTTTCTAGAAGTGACAGTAGCAAACAGCTTGGCAAAATCCCAACTGCTGGCAAGAAAGCTATTGCAAATCTTGACCTCTCACCTTGCTTTGAATGGCAAGCCAGAATTTGCCAATTAACTTTCACTTAGAAAAGAAAAACGCTGACTATGAATAAATATATGTGATATGGCATTGTTAAGGCAATGGGAATTTCAAAATGCTGAAGTGAATGGAAATGTTCAGGCTGAAGCATGCTGCTCCAAACAGCACCTCTCCCTCATCTCGAGCTGAAGATGTTTTACTGTCTGCCTGCGCCTGAATGAAGGCAACCTGCTGAGCTCCAGCGACAGCATCCAGCTGAGAAAGGAGGCAAGAGAAATTCGAATGCTGTTGTGAGATCTGGCTGCAGAAGTGCTCCTTGGGGGGGAAAAAAAAATACATAACAAAGCCAGCTGCACGTTCCACTAATGCTGAACCAAGTGAGAGTTTATCAGTTGTATCAGATTTATCAGTTGTTTGAACAGGATAGACAGAGGTGCTAAGAACCAGAAACAAACTATTTTTTCTGTACTGCATCTTATCTCTTTGGGAAAGACTTACAGAGTTTTGCTAGCACATCTTGGTGATCAGAGAACAAACAAATTCCGTAAGTGGCATGTACTCACTGACCCCGCTCCCCTGAAAGTTTCTACTAAAACTCTCAGGAGGATCGTGTCCCAGGCTTGGTGGAATGTTCAGTTTTGCAGACCTTGCCCAGCCTCTAAGGCTTGGTGCTAGCTCTGCCCTGAGTTGGAGAGACTTGCCAGCTAAGCAAACTTGAACTATAGCTGGTTTTAATGCAGAATGTTACCAGAAAAGCTTTTCTCCCTCCCAAGCCTGCTCAGTCTCGCTGCTATTCTTCCTCTTCTAAAACAATCCTGGCACTTGCTCAGAGCTACAGGACAGGGTCACTGAAATCCTTCGCTTAGGTGTCCTTTTAATAGCAAGATCTTGATGACTATGTATTTGCTAAGGAACATTGTCTGCACCTGATGCTATGGACACTTCCTTTCTTACACAAACATTGAAAAAGTGACGATTTTGTGTTGCTAGAGTCTGTCTTATATGCAATGAATTAAAATGTCCAAGAAACTGCATATATACTGCCTATTGTATCTTAATCATTATGTAACTTGAGTTGAATGAAGTCCAAACCCTACTATAAATATGGACAGTACATACAGAGGGTATAAACAAAGGTCTACCTTCACCCAGACAGTAAAATTCTGATAGAAGAAACATGCTGAACGATTTGTAGAAACCATATAGCTAATGAACATGCCTATTCATACAGACATTTAGGTTTTTAAATCCAGGGGCCAGCATGCTATCTACCTACGAAGAGCGTCTATGACAGCATATTTTAGATTACCACAATGCTACATGTATTTTCTTACACAGAAGGGATTTTTCAGTTCTCGGGTAGACAGGGTAATTCCAACGACAGCTACCGAGAAGGCTGAGGTTTTGTATCATCAGGTTTCCACAAGCACTGTTAGAGCATCGGAAACAAATGACGAGCCTTTATCGGTAGAGCTCACCCACGGCAGGAGGCAGAATACTACGAAATGTCATTCCCTCCCTCCCTTTAGCGGCTCTGAAGGAACAAAAATACAAGGCACGGCTTCCAAAGCGCTCCGGGGTGAGGGCTGTACTACCCTGCCCCAGAGCGGGGCAGGCGCCGGGGAGGACACCCCGCGTCCGTCCCG
>WBMY01006609.1:178891-246688 GCA_013397315.1 Donacobius atricapilla | reverse complement strand
ATGTTAAACATATTTTTTTTTTTTTTTTTTTTTTTTTTTCTTTAGCATTCACCCCAAGAGTTCCCTACAGCCTTTTTATCCTTTGTAATATCTGGAAGAGAATACTGCTGTGATGTGTAAATGGAACACTGAGCCCAAGTGGAACCTCCTTGAAGACAAACAATAATGAAGCTGTTGCCAGGTGATGGTTTCAATTTGTAAACTCTTTTTGGGAAAGAACTGTAGTTTTTCTTAAAGCCATATGAAAAACAGAGTTTCTTGCTTATGAGGACTCTTGCTTTTTCTAACCATGAGTGTCAGCATCTCGGCTAAAAAAAATGCCAGTTTCCTGGACTAGCTGCAGATTAGTTCAGTGGTGGTGGGTGAGCCTTGCCTGGGACATACTTGCACAGTGAGCCCATCTGAGTTTTTTCAGGCTTCAAACCTAAAGGTGTATGAGCTCGAAAACTTGGCAAGTGGGTGCTTTCACTGGCTTCCACTTCACTGCTGAAAAACTGGAGGAAAGCCCTGTCTAGGTGGATGGTTCCCAGATCTTCAGGGTCTTGCCTCAGGGAAATCCTAACATAGAGCAGTGTGTGGGGATCAACACTAGCGTGGGGGACTCCAGAGAGATACAAAGCAGATTGCTTGTGGCATGGCAAGCCAGGCTCCTGAGCAGCTTTGGTGATCTTTGATGAAGTGGTCCTTGAAGAGAAACAAGGTTCCTGGTTCCATGGCGTCTGCCAGGGAATGGAGTTGGTTTGAAGCTCAGCTCAAAAAATGATAGAAACTTACCAAACCAAAGGAAATTTAAATAAGCATCTTAATACTAACACCCTGGCTTTGCTAGAACATTTCAGGAGCTTAAGTTCATAACTAGCTTCAGAACTATCATCCAGTAAGTGACCAACTTTTTGAAGAAATTTCTCAGATCATGCATAGTTCCTTATTACACAGGAATGCTCTGCTTCCAGTTCTGCATACTGGCTCTGTGGGGTTTGATTAATACCATGGGGTGTTATTTAAGTCAAGGAAATATGACTTTTATAAAATTACATGTCGAGTCCTCAGGTTCCCCCTAAGTATATCAAATCTCAATTGGTGGGTTACACACCATAATCTCCTCTGAAATATTTCATTAGACATTCTTTATACATATTGTAGTAGTTTTTAAAATCTCCTGTAGTGTAGTATGAATGCAATGGCATTATGTTTAAAAAACCCATCTTGGGGGTGTAAATTTACATGTTCGAATTTTCCTAACTTGGCTAGAACACATTTCTCATTGTTTCCATTAAAAACCCAAAACTCAAAAAAATCCACAAAGCCAACAAAACAAGAACCAAGCAAAAATCTAAAAATCTTATTTTTAATTCACATGTTATGTTCTTTGCAAATGAATGGAAGAATGCAAAAGACACTGTATAGACACAAACATGAAACACACTGTTTTTGAGGGATATGAGCTAACATGGTGATTCAAATGTGGAAGCTGATTAAGACTGGAAGCAGAGTCATGAAACTTCATATTCTTACTGTAGATTAAACAGATTTGTTTTATGTTTTAGTGACCCTTATTTCTGGCTACCTTCAATTGTACTTGAAATTTATTCCCACGAACTCCTTTATTTCACGCTCCTGAAATACTCCTTATCTTGCACAGACACACTAAGTATCCTCCATCCACTGCGTCCCACTCCCTAGCTGCTAGTGACATATGCTGCGGGTGATTCTGAATCCTGTACACTTAAAGGTCAGTGTTTCTACTGAATTAATGAAATAACAGAAAAGGTGTGTTGCAGCCTCAGAAGAGAGACTAATGTGGGCTCCTTTCCTCTCCTGCCACTATGTTTTGTGAAAGTTGATAAAATGTTTTGAAAGGGGCTAATGGATTTAGAAGTGAAGGGAAAGGGATTGTGGGGAAAAAAAATGGACCTGAAAGACTAAGACATAGATTTTTCCCCAGGAAGCCAGGCTGAGCTGTCATGTGCCAATCTGAGCAGGCAGAAGTGTCCAGTGGACCCTCTTTCCCAGTGGATCTGAATACTTGATTGTATCATTGCAGTGACTTTGAAATCCTATCAAATCTGAAGGTGAGAAATCCTATCAAATCTGATTTGAAAAATGTTACATTCATTTTGCATGGATGGAGATGACCTCTGAAGATGCAAGTAACAGGAAATTGTGCCCCATGTTTCGAGCAAACTTTTGTTGTTATTATTATTAATTTGTTTATTAACTGAATTTACTTGCAAATGACACAGACAAATATCCTGGTTTATGAATTGTTTGCCTGATGCATAGTTCTTGCTTTAAATATTCATTATTCAAATTTGCTATTTGCATAGTGTTCTGGAATCATGGCAAGGCACTGTGGATCCCATGATATAATTTCACTCCTCCACTAGGTCATTCTCAAACCCACCAGAGACTTGAGGTGGCAACACGACCCCTGCACCATAACACCTTTGCACTGGTTATGAGAGTCAGGATCAGGTTCATTAGAGTACCAAACATGCCACACTATTGCTTCCAAAGCTAATTATGAGGCAGGGAAACACTGTGATAAAGTTAATTATATGTTTGCATTTGGTCTGGACTGAAGACATGAAAAAGAAAACTGTGCTAGTAATTCAGTCCTTCACAACAGAAAAGGCTAAAAGCCTGTGTGTTTGTTTGAGGCAAAAGGTGGCCATGGCTGTGGAGGAGGATGGCTTTATCCACACAGAGAATGTGATGTGGAGGGACAGAAGCAAGCCATGTGGAGGATATAGCTCTTTTTCTATGCTTTACCAACACATGTCTTTCCTGACTGTTGCAGCTCTCCCTTTTATTCCTGAAGTCAGACATTAACATCAGCTGCGTTACATAAAGCATGGCTAATCTATTAGAACAAACTCTTGGACTTGTATCTTTAGTTTTGTGGGCAAGCATGAGATTCTTACAATAAATGAAATTTTCTGTGTGTACTGCCGACTGGATATACACGATCTTCAGGCTGATGGGTGCCTGTGAGCCTCCAAGCAAGAAATGGTTAGGTCATGAACCTGTGCAATTAACTTAAGTTGTTCAAACTGAGCGCCAGTGTAAATTTTCAGTGAGACATTCCTAGCACTTGATGAAGCTCTTACTTAAGAGAATTGGAACACTACACAAACTACCATCATTTTAGACATAACCATCCATTCTTTAAACTGAAGATGAACTGAATATTTTTGACAGTGCTGAGATAGAAAAGTGCTTTCATGGATTTCCTCTCTCATGTGAATGATTGACTTTCTGTGAAACAAAGAATAAGCCCAAGCAGACTGACAAGCAGGGCAATAAGATCTGTTTCTAATTCTTTAAGCCAAAGGTAAATTTAAAGTGCACACTTGTTGAAAATGGCTGGATTAGAAAAAGTCGAAATTTACAATACTGGACTTTTGGTTGTATGCCTCAATAAGTACACAGTTCTTTTCTCCTCTAATTTCCTGGTTATTTAATATGAATAGGAGCAACATTTGAACCTCTTAGTAAGGGGAATGCTTCCCAGAAATTACTTTATCATTTTCATTTATTACTATTGAAAATGTCTAATGGATTTCACCACCTGAATATTTTAAGCAGGTTCACTCTGAGTACTGCAGGTCTGCATTATTCTGTTTAGCTCCCTTTAGCAGAATGATCCTTTAGTGAGTGAAAGGCCCTAAGGCAGAAGCTTCCAATTTTAAAAGAAAATCTTGCGGTTTTCATCAGGTAGTGGAAAAAAATATCTGTAACTCTGGAAAAAGCTGCAGTATGAGTTATTAGATACCAGAGAATTCACCCTAGAGAAGCCCTTATATCTTATATATATCCAGAGAAGACTTCTCATGAATATTAAAATTTAGTTTTCATGCTAACACTCAGATACAGATCTTTATTAAATTAGGCTTCACTGGTTCAAAGAATTGCTGTTTGCTGTGTTATCACTAAGTAAAAAATGTGCTGAATGCCACCTGTGCTTTTCTTTCAGAAATGCCTCCAGTTGTCTCTACTAGAGGAGTTACATATCCAATTTGTCCGATGTGCAGGGATTTGGCATGGAGAGCTACAAGACATCTGGGACTTGGATGTTGGAAGGACAGTGTCCAAGATGAGGAAAGAAAGGTGCCTACAAGTGAGAACTATATAAGCTAGACAAAGGACACATAAATGGAGAAAAAATGAATACCTTAGTAAATGAACCTAAAGTTCATCATCATGATTAATGTTTCTCTAAGCTTTTGAGAGTGCTTGAATAATGACATACTAAATCAAGAAGATTTTTTCAATATGCTATATTGGCAGGTGTTCATTAGAAGTGTCCAATTATTAAGGATGTATATATTTTCTCAAGATCTTTAAAGATTAATAGTTGCACATATACATCTCTCTCCCTACAGAAAAAAAGCATCATCCTTATACTGCAGTAGTAAATATTGTTTTAATGTGGTCAATTTTTTAGGTTTCTTGAGTTGGCCTAGACTCATTACTGGACTTCAACAGAAGTACAGAAAATGTTACGCTTTTCTATAATTAGATGAACACCTTTGCACAAAGTGCAGATTGCAGATTACAGATTGCAGATTGCTCCTAGATTACGTGTATTGTGACTCTTTTGAGCTTCAGTATTATGACTCCTTTAGCTTATCAGTCTAATCACCTGTACCAGTACACTGGTTTAATGTGACATTAAATCAGTGCAAAAAATTTGTTAGTTGGGGCCTGAGCCATTGTCTGTGCTCTGTCTGAGATTCATCATGCTGTGCTACCATCTGTGGACAGCTTCCAGGGAGAGAAGGCTGTTGTGCTGGCTCTTGGGGCACTGTGACATGCACTAGACACACTGTGGAAGGCCAGAGAACATGTGTGCACCATGACGAGTCACAGCTGTCCAGAAGCTTTTGATGAACCACTTAAATGTTCCTATGCCTTAACAAATCTAACTTAGCAGAATCTGGAAGTGTGGAAGTTTCAGCTGCTAAAATTCACATTGGCAGTCTCACTCATGGTTTTACTAGAGCTGGGTGGTGCCTCACTCCTTGGGCATAACTGGGAAATGAGCTCAATACATTTCACTGGGTATCTACACACACAGATATTAAACTTCTGTGAATATCAAACTAGAAGAAACTGCCCACTTGAAACACATTTTCTGGAATGTTTTTATGACGTAGGAAACAGTTGAGATATATTAGTATAAATTTATGACATATGATATGGTTTACAATACCCAAAGTATTTGAGTATCACAGGAAGGAACTGCATCAGCCCTTTGATTCTTCTAAGTGTTCAGTGAATGCACCCTAAATTGGTACAGATAGTTTAAACTTCATTATGTGTTCAGGATAGAGATATGTTAGCACCAGTTAGGATGTTGAGACTTCTTTTAAGACCTACATCTTGATCCCTACTATTGGACTCAGCTGAAGAATTGATAGCCAGTATTAGGAAAAAAAAAGGCTCAGTTACAGAGAGTTTAATTTGCAGAATGAATCTTTCTGGTCTGAAAGCAGAATAATTTGATTAATTCCACTGTTAATACTGTGCCCTTACATGTACAATTTACATGCAAATATAGGTGCATTCTGTGAAATGGCAGGTACTGATAAAGATGTCAACTTCATTAGTCAAACAATCTGAGAGTTCAAGGTTGGTAATGAATCATTTCCACCATCATCCTTCATACCCACTTGAAAATTATAGGAAATTAACCTCTCTGAAACAAAAAAGAGGTCACAGAAATAATCCTCTAAGATCACCAAAATTCAAAGTTTCCCGATAATTCTCAATAAGAAGCATCTCCTCCCCCCATTCACATGTATTAACAGGAATCAGACATTTATGTATAGGTGGGAGCATCTTGCTTTTTTGATTGGTTTGGCATGGGAGAATGAATTGCTGTTTTAGCTAAAGCAGAATCTGTTGTGTATGTGCCCTTCTTGGTGGTGATCTTGTTACATTAAACTCTTGTCTTAATGCCTTGGCCATTGTTGCAGTCAGAAAGCTTAGACTGAGCTTTCAGTTGTTTACCATTTTATTGCAGTTTAGTGGGAACAATTTCACATTTTTTCTCTCTGTCTCTCATTTTAAAGTTCTGAAATCAGACTGAAGGCAGTCAGATGAATTTACAGAGGCTGATACGGTATATGTTTATGCTCATGGCTCATTTTCTCCTAATTGTGAGAAAAATCCCTTTTGGGTTCACTTTATAGGATTCACAATCCTGTCTCAATCTAAGACATAAGTACATCAAAATGCAAATGTGCTTATTGTGTTACTGTTGTTACATCCTGAGTTGGTTGGAATTACTGGTACATGCCTCCAAATCAGCTTCTGTGGATTCAAAAGCCAAAACCAACAACAAAAAAAACCAAAAGCCAAACACAAACAAACAAACCCCCACCCCACCCAACCAAAAAGAAAAAAAAAAACACCCCAAAACAAAAAGAAAAAACCCCTACGCCATCAACAAAAGAACTACAGCATGGTATTTTGTGTAATTTCTAGGAAGGAGGCAACAAAAAAAGAGATATGGACATTTTGCCTTTTTCCTTTAAAACCACGATAAGCTCCAAATATTTCAGAGGTTATATGTTTTCCTAGTTGGTGTGAATACTTGCTCTTTTCCAAAGGAGAGGAGTGATGCCCAGGGATGTTGGGTTCTGTTATTAATTTGTTCTGGTTTACATTTAATTGTTTAAATGGTTTGTTCCTCCTTTTTACTGCCTGTTCCAGAAAGTTCCGTGTCATTCTTACCCTTCCCTGTCAATCCTCTCCTGTTCCCCTCCACCCCCTCCTCTGAGCCCTGCCTGTCACCTGGCTGCTACTCCCGGATTCTGGAAGATTCTGTGAGGGGCGTCGAGTGATAGGCCAGGATAAGAGGAGGTCCATCCCCAGGTGGTTTCATTTGTTTCTCTAGATGCCCCTCCAACCCTGTTCTCCTCCCCAGCTGTTCCCTCTTGGCTGTGAATGAATCCCTTCCCCTTACACCTCCCTCTCATAAAAGACACTGTCACACTCAGGTCAGGGCTCAGTCGGAGCCGCTGCCGTGAGGGCCAGAGCTCTCGTTGGGGACGGAATAAAGCCTTGGATTTCACCCTCTGACCAAGTCCACCTCCTTCCTTCACCACAGCCGCAGCCTCTCCCATGCCAGGAGAGAAATCCCCTTAGCCACTTCTCGGATTCCCAAGACTCCGAGGAGTGTCCCCCGCACTGCCCGTGGTGTGGAGCCAGCCGGGGCACACGGAGGCCCTCCATGAGGGATGCCATGGCACAGGGAAGCAATTTTTTCTGATTGTAAGAGGTTATTGGACTGTTATCCCTGTAATAAAATTCAGTACATCAAGTGAATGACTTGTCGTTCAGTGAAACATGGCACAACATCGATTGAAGCTACACATTAAGTCAAGACGTGAAATATACCCTTGTGACACCGCACTAGGGATCACTGTTGAAATTGCAGAATTTGTTGGTAACAGCAACTGAGCTCAAGATAAACACTGTCCTTAACTCATGCCACTGTGACATTAATGGTTCATGATATCGTGCTGTGATCAAAGGCTTCTGGGAAGACATAGATGCAAAAAGAAAATTTTCTTGGTGATGCATATCCACTTTTTTATTGTAAAAAAGTACACCAGATTTGAAATTCAGTAAATGTTTGCTTTAAAATATCCAGAGAAATTCTGTTCTGTAAGCTCTTTTATTTTCTTTCCAAGCTTTGCATAAACCTAACCACTGATGTCTCAGTACGGGAGAGCCATCAGAGTGTTTTGTCAATTAAATATATAAAGAAGAGCAAATAAATGCATTACTATTCAGTGTCTCTCAAACAACAAGACTTTTTCTGAACCTACACTTACAGAAGTACACTCATAAATTCAGACTGTGATCATGGTCTTCATCTTGAAAGCCTCATTTGAATACCTTGATGCAAAGTTTCTTATAGTAAGTATTCTTCACAGGATCAGTAAAAATCAGGGTTCAATTCCTTTTATGTGGATGCCACCAAAGTATCAACTGTGCTGTTGCACCCTTGAGGTATTTACTGATGGGCTATACTGTCACCACCTTTCCTCCTCTGTAGCTTTTTCTTGTCAATTAAAGTCAGATTTGAATATGGCTTGGGATTTGAGGACTTTGCATGGACACCCTGCCTTTCTCCTCATCTGGCCATCACCATCCATCTCCGGCCCGTGCATATGTCTGGGAAGTGTTTTGGCAAGCTGGCAACCCACAGCAGATACCCCATCCATAGCATACCTCTCTTAATGTCCTTACAACCTTCTTAACCAGACAGAAGGGATTTCTGCCCACGCCAGTGTGGAATAAATGGAATAAATATAATTTTGCCATGATTCCTGTGGTAATCATATTTGACCCTTCTTTTGTTTAATGTGTTTCTAATACACACTTGTGTTTGAAAGCAAAGATTGTTGAATTGTCACATGGTAATACGAGATTTAATCAATTTTTTATATATATATCCGTTTTCACTAGTTGGGTATAAATTAATACTGTTTTGAGGCCTTCCTTGTAGCCTCCAGAAGCAATTTACTTCCCTCAGGAAATAGTGTTACCATTAAATACAACTCTGCTTCTTTAAAGAACTTATAATCCTTTGGGGGTAAACATAATACAAAGGGAAGGAAATACTGTCTTCTTTGTGCAGAAAAGACACTATATTACCCTCTTACACTTACTGAATTCAAAGGTGGGAAGTTTTATTTTTTCATGCAAGAACTTCATGGAGAGTCCAAATTTTCTATTCATTGAAATATGTGATAGACAAAATAAGGCTTACATTTATTGGAAGAAATAAGCTACACACAGGATTCCATTGTTTAGATGTAACTCTGAAACTGTTTAGAAAATTTAACTTACACATTTATATAAGTGCTGTGCCCCAGACTTGTCTGATGGTGTCATAAGCAGCACTTTGAGAATATGTTCAATTTCCAGAAATATTCCAAATCCTTGACAGTAGTCAAATAATGTCATATTTATGCTTTCAGTCTTAGCACTCTTTATCCTACTTGAATATCTCACTAAGAATAAATACTGCTATTTATTAGCATCATCTGAAGTGCAGTTTGCTGAGGAAGATCTTAGAGGTCTTCAAAATACTTGATTTCCTATTGCAAACTGGAAATGTAAATGTTTGCAGAGAAATAACAAAAGCAATCTGTAGGGAAGTACCACAGTAACACCCAGCAAATCCTGACATTCCCTTGAGTGGCTCGTGAACTGGAATAATCACTCTTGTTTTCCATGTGTGGCTGAAGAGGTGCCAGCAATTAAACCACGTAGTGGAAATGTCATCACACTGCCCACCCAGAATCATTCCTCAGTACAGGACCCTGCAGGTTACGTACAAGCCATGGAATGGTCTTCCCAGCTTTGGAAGAATTCATCTTGAGATTATTCTTGTCTGCATTTTAACTATTTTCTTTAATGTCTCCCTGTCTCCTCTTCATGTCCACGCACACACACACACACACGGAGGTTAGCAACAAATAGCTCCATCCTACTCAAGCAAGCCAAGGGTTTAAAGAATAATTTATTTACACCTGCTTCTTCTTTTCATGATTGTCGCTTCCACAAATAGTTTTCTCATTTTAACACACACATTCTTTAACGTACTGAAGCATTTTGAAAACCAAATATGAAAATTACCTGTACACCCGAGTAATTTCATCACCATGAGATACCACAGCAGTATAAAAAAATCATCAACCACTCTTTGCAGTTCAGGGTTTTCTGGGCTTTATCTGGTTTGTGGTGAAGTCATTGCAAATATATCCATTAACAGTAAGTAAACTGACACTCCAAAATATCATCTGGGAGATGCAAATATTGCTTTTGGAAGGAAAAATTATATATTAGTTACATAAAATGCCTTCAATTGGCAATGGAACAAGAAATGACAGAAGGGCTAGTGATTAACATATTGGAAGGTGTCTGATTCTTTATGATATACAATAAAATCCCAGGAAAAAAATGAAAAGAGACTGAGAACTAACATATTGGAATAGCAAACTGAAGATATAAACTATGACACATACATAAAATGCAGAAGTGTTTTATGAAGCATTATGCTTTCTGAGTGTGTTTTATTTAATGCCAAATCTCAACATTCAGGCTAAAACAATAGGTGTTTTAGGAGGTGTGATTCTTCATTGACTGATAATTCATACAATAATATTAATTTCCAGTCTCTTCCTTAGTGAGCAGACTTTAACAACATCCTTTGGCATTACTAGGAATCAGCTCAGCTGTAGCCCTCCTAAAGCTCAGCCAAAAACCCCATTTGTTATTTGTTTTTTTTTCATTGAAAATCAGTAAGACTTTTGTACCAAAAATTATATATACATTAGAGGGGATGATAACTTTCTTTGGGTTTTTTTTTCCCTCATTTCAAAATCTTCTGATACAGGATCAAAATGCCTTATTTTGAAAATGTTAACACAAAGGCATATAGAAGTTCTAGTTCAACTATGCTAGTCATGCCAATACTTTCAGTCCTAGAAAAAGCCTGTCTTGATGGACTCCACTTCGCATAAAATGTCTCCAACCGTCCTTCCATCTTGCTGAACTACCCAAGTGAATTTACTTTCACAGTGCATTATGGGACCTGGATTGCTTCACTTTCCAACAAAACAGACGTATGAGATCTCAAAAGTGTGGGTTTTCATTGTGTTGTTTATTTTCTGGTTTTGTCTGAAAGTCATAATTTTCCACACAAAATCATGAAAGAGGAAATTCAGAAAAAAAGCCCAAAACATTTTCCTTAAAATCATTGATGAAAATTTCTGGTTGAATTTAGCATTCACATCATCATGGATCTCATTTTGGTAAAGAACTTGATGTGTGCTACTTACTCTGTGGGAAGCAAATAATATTTTTTGCTAATGGACATAATGCATCTGTAAAATATAAAAAATGCATTCCAATAACTTCAGGTTTTCACTTGCTGAAACCAGACTTGAATTTGGCCCATTATTCTTCTCAACTGAAGAGGAGAAGAATGCCTAATGTTGTCATATGGCAATATATCAAGTTGTTTCTAGCTATCAACACCAAAATCGGTTGCATCCTCAGGGGTTTGGCCCTTTGCTTATTAAACAGTAATATCTTTTTCAACAGATGGATTTTATACTGCTGATATCCTGACAAGTCACTAGAATGAATCTGAAGATTCCCAGCCATAACACAATCCTATTTTAACCTTGGTTATTTTTAAAAACCCAGTGTAAAAAACATGACAAGCATCGATGCTTAATGCAAATGCCTAGCAATGTGTGTTACCTGGTAACCAAAGGGATGGTATGTTGGAGAGGGAAGTGGCAACAACAAGTGAACATATGCCAAAGCAGCTCCTAGCAGATATAGAGGTGGTCACCATGGATTTTGCCACATTGAAAGAAAAAATTGTCGTGACCTAGTCCAAACTCATGGAAGAAGAAAACAGGGGTGTTTTACACACTCCCATGAAGGCAGAGGACGTTCAGTCTGGGGCATCAGAAATGACTAGAAGTGTCCAGGAGGGACAAAATTTCCCACAAACAAGGAAGAAAATGTCCCACATTTGTCCAATGAAACAAGATTGGAAAAGTTAGCTGCAGCATCACAGGAAGGCTGGGTCAAAGTGTAAGTTTCCTGAGTGACTAGCAAGACTCCTTCTGCTTTGTTGGCCAAAACAGAGAGCTGTTTCTTAGAGAGATCAGGACGTATTTTCTTACTGTAAATTCAAAGATTTGTTTCTTTGCTTTGGCCTTCCCTCAAAAATTCATTCTACTGGAAATTCATCATCTCAAAAACACAAGGCATTTCTTTTGCTTGGGAGAGTCCATCTGAGAGCTCTGCCACAGAGGCTTTCACCTGAGGTCGGAGTATAAAGCTACAGTAAAAGCTTGAGGTATGATCATAGTATCCAAACAGATAGTTTCCTGTGAAAAGAGAAAAACCGAACAATTTTTCCAAATAAAATGTTTTCTTTAAAAATTTTTAAAAGGATTACAAAAAATAGCCTAGAAATTAAGTAGAAACTAAAATGATGCAGATAGGAACTAAAATACTAGAGCTTCATAAAAATGTTTCTATTTAAGGAGGTATTGGTGTATGTTTTTTATTTCCCAGTGATACAGGACAACCACAGTTGCACTGCCTTTGAAGTGTTTGGGTTTGCAAAGCAACTTTGGAATAGCTTCCAAAAATGGCTGTTTTTCTGAAGCTATTCTTGGCTGATGCCTTATGTTGCACCACTTTAGATTAATGCTGGAAGCAGAAATGTCAAAGGCCTAGGTGAAGTGGAAAACTACGAGTGCCAGACAGTCTGCCATACCTTTACAGACGTGACACATAGTTCTGGGCTCACACAGTTCATTCTTTAAGCCTGTACCGAGTAGCACACTCTGCACTTTCATAGGAGCTGCAGAATCCAGTCCATCCCATGTTCTATGGTAGATTTCAGTTTATCTGTTACTGGGGAATGTGCTGCAAATAGCCAGCTTAGCATCTGATTTCATCTATGAAATTGCAGACTTCAGGAAAAGGAACAAATTTCAGCTGTTAGCAGAGAAGGCACAAAGTCAGATCACTAGCACAATTAGTGGTAATTAGAAAAAGGCCAAAGCCTGGAAGAAAACAGTGCCCATTCCCCAAGGAAATGCATCTTGACAATGGATGCTTTCTGCTTCTCTCATAAGACCACGGGAGCACAGTTTGTGCTTGTTTGAACCACATTCAGAGCAGCTGACTTCGTTAATATGTATATCTACCTATTCTTCAGTTACCTTCCAGATTTGTCAGTATGTTCCATTTATTAAATATTATTAAACTAATCAAAAAGCTTTTAAGAATGTTTACATGCAAAGATGAGAAATAAATTATTCAGTACCTGAAAATCTGGTTATACACAAATTTCTGGAAAGTACTTAACTACATGCTTACATCCTTCCCCAAGAACGCAGCCAGCATGCACCAAAGAGGCTCAGGGCTTGTGCCATCTGGCCCTGCTGTACTGACTGAGCCACAGCCCCAACCTGGAAAAGGCTTTCGAACTGCTAAGCTGTGGGTTTCCAGATAGGCTCTGTTGGGGGGAGAGAGGCTGCAGGGCAGCAATTGGCAAGAAAATGTTCCCCCTGCCCCTTCTCTGGTGTTGCTGTCCCCCCTCCATGCTTCCCTTCCAGTCTCCCTGTATTCTAGGAGCACCTCTGTCACTGATCCAGGGTCCTCCCTTGAACACGTGTGCTACTGGCTTCATCACCAGATTTTCTTGGTTTTCTTGGTTTTGTTGGTTTGTGTCTGTGTCAAGCCCTATACTACAGAAAATTCTGTCTGTTCTTGGTTTTAGGAGAGAGGTCTGAACCAGCGACCTTCCAAAAGATAAAATCTGTTATTGGAAAAGCATATAAAAACAAGCAAAAGAAAAAAATTGGTGTAGCTTTTCAACAAACATTTGGAAGATCAGCACCAGTATTTTGTGCTAGATATGTTTGACTAATACCATGATAGCAGTCCTACAAATGCTTGCAATAATAAAGGAAGAGTATTTACAAAACCTTTTTTGTCTGGAATCTGTAGGCAGAGATCTCGACCTGGTAACTGTACGGGGAAGATTTATGTGCATGCAGCACACCAGTTTCTAAACGTGTTTCCAACATTCTTTCAGGAATGTGTTACATCTCCACCGTGTTTTATTAACTTCCTCTATAGATTGACTGATTTTAGCGTGGGGAGTGTTTTGTCGTTGCATGTTAAATGAGTGGTGTTGCTTAAAATTTTTGCTAATGAGGACACCAGACGCGGAACTTCCCCCAGTGCCCTTGGCTATAGGGATTTGTTTCTAGCAATGTGTCATCTTCACTTCAGTTCTCAGTTACATCGAAGGCATTACTCAAGTGACAAGAATAGAAAGATTATTGCTCATGTATGTATGCATTGAAGTTATTTGCATGAGATTGACAGGGAATGCCTGCCTGTCCTTACAAACAAGCCAAAAAAGGAAAATACCGTATGATGTTGCAAAATGGCACGTGAATTACCTCACTTTCTCATCTCAGGCTGTCTCTCACTACAACTCATGTTATAGACACAGTGAATACTCTAAAGCTTGAAATGGATCTGCCACTTACAGCCAGAAGACTCTTTTAAGCTGGCTAATCCACTGGAAAAATAGCTCATTCCTTTGACCAGTGGACACTATCAATTGAAAACAGTATCAACATTGAAATTTTATAAATGAAAACTTAGATACACATACAGAAATGTGTATATTCATATATATGTGGGTTTAAATTTTATGTTTATATGTACATAAACATGCATGTTCATATATATATAAATATATTGTGATTTTGTAGGTGTCACACGCATACACATATATCTAGATACAGAAACCAAAGGGTATTCTTACAAAATAATGTGACTATGAAGAAAAAAACACTTTCCTTCAATAGATCCAACCAAGAATTATGGAGCTGCCAGTAGGACAGTTAAAACCACCACACAGAGTTAAAATAATTTACTTAATTTTAATGACTTAAAGTGAATAAAAAAGCAAGGGAGTAAAAGAAAGCAGCAGAAAACAATAAATACAATTTTATTTTTTAAACACCTACCAGCTAAATAAAGTTGGGCTCACCACTATTTTATGCATGTATAGTTCTGCCTTCTGAAGCCTGAATATCTTCTGTGAGAAGTTCACCAGATACAGTTTTTAATGTCTAACTATAAAGGGAAAAGAATGTAACAAATTTCAAGCATTAGTGGACTTGGGTGCATGACTATGTGCATGTGTAGGGGTGTGTGCATATGAATACACATGAGGATGAAAAGTAGGAATCAAAGAATCAGAATGATCTGGACAAAAGAAAGACCAACTTGTCCAATTATTTGTTTAATGGAAGGTTGCTATTATGAAAATTTACCAACAGTTTTTGAAGTCAGAAACTAGAGGAGTTAGTTCATTACAGACGGAAGTGAGAGCGGGAGGCTGGCCTCTCTCCCTCTGTGGGCTGAATTTCAGTTGAGGTCATGAGAAACCCTAGCCAGTAATGAGTGTTAATGAAAGGCTTGCTGGATGTTTATGACATCAGCTTCATGGCAGTTGAGGAGAAGGCAAAAGGTGGTAGTACAAGAGTTATTTACCAACTTCTCAGGCAGTTTCTGTTGTGGTCCACTTCTGAATTGCTGTGATTCTTTCCATATCAGCCGCGATCTCAGTGTGTAACAGAAAAAAGTCATGAACATCTGCTGCCGATAAAACCCCTCTCTTATGTCTTTCTGTTGCCTTCTGGACAAATGAGACATACAGGAGAAAAAACTACCCCAATCAGTGCTGCTGTCTCCCACTAATCATAGTTCCTAGAAGACCATTCAGAATGATAAAAACTAAAATGTAAGGTTGTCTTTGGGTTATCTCTGTAATTGTAACTTGTCAGGCGAAGCGATTTTAAATGCTTGGCATCTTAGATGCGAGACCAGTGCATATGAATGCACACAATTGTTTATGGAAATCTGTTGATTGAGTATTTCCTTTCATGCGCTGTGACACAGGAGTCTTAGGCACATAGGTCAGTTTATTTTACTCTCTCTACAGCCCACACTTGCAAATAATAACTAAAGTAGTACTGAAGGCAAAGACTTGGCAAGCTTAAAAAATGTATTTGATGGTTACAGTGGCAGCCAGAATAGCCAGTTATGAAAGCAAACACTAAGAAAAATAAAGTGGTTTAGATGCATAAACCCCTCAGGTAGTATAGCTCAGTTTTAACAGTATTTATCAACTGATCTGATAGTTTGACTTAGAATAAACTCTGACTGTGGAATGCCCATGAGCAGATTACAGCATCCTCCACTGCCTCTCTCTCACTCTTAATGATATATTTACTCATCTTAATGGCTTGGATACAGAGATGATTTCAAGTGTAGATTTACATGGCAGAAGAGAGTAACACATGATATCAGAACAATTGAGATATAAACACATTGAACTGGACCTAGCAAGCAAAGGAACAGATTGCTACATGTATTTTTCTGAAATAAAGCTGGATTTCTCTTCTCTTACTTTGGTAACTTAGCCAGAAACGCTTTGGTAATGTGGTAAGACATGAGATTTGTAATTCAGAACAGATCAATGGTAACAGGACTTTGTTACTCTCCCTTTGACACTGACCAGGTTAACCCACTCCAAATGACTGTGCAGTAGCACGTGGACAGCATGAATATTTTCCAGGTCTGTTTTTTGCCATACAGAGTTTTGATCCTTCACCATGACAACCTAAAGCAGTCATGCCCACCTTGATTCATATGCATATCTAAGTCTACTGTTTCAGACTCGTTTTCAGTGTGTGACACTGTGCCCCTTGGGTCATCAGGCTTGACCCTTTAGGTTAACCCAACCTGTGAAACTCAGAACTTCACAAACTGGGACAGTGAAGCAGAGTTTCACACATTGATAGACCATCTCATATTTTCACCCTCTTAAAATCCATTTCCTTTCAATTTCCATGGCTGTCTGTGCTGGTGTTTGTTCTTATATAAGGGTCATGATTGATTAGAATTAGCATCTAATATATGAAAAGAACAGTTTAGCAGTGTAAGGTTTTTTACAGAGAAAAGGATTCTTCTGAAGCCTTTCTAAAGGACTTCAGCATATGTTGTTTTGAGGGTCATTCCTGAGTGTGGGTTAATGATTTTTCTGGCTCAAATGTATTTCTATATCCAGATCACATTTGGGAACAATGGTCAGAGGAAACTATGGGAGAGTTAATTATGTCCTGTCTGTCATTCATGACATATTAAACGCTTCCACTCAACATTACAGTTTTCAGATTAGATCCAGCTTCACCTACTGCGACAATTACTGGTAATGTTTATTGCTGGGATGGGAGAGATGAAATTTGACATTACCAAACTGCATGATGTAGTTAGGTCTGTTATGGGGAAGGTTTAAAGTAACACATGTATCTTACTAATTTGTTGTTAAGGACCTTTTAAAATTATTTATTTTTAATCAATTCTGTGGGTTCTTTTCCCTGACTGAAATGGTAGATCAATGCTAATTGTAATCAAATTTCACAATGTATTATCTCTAAGATTTACGAATCAGCATTTTCATATATTGAGTGTTATTTCAATATGAATATCTGATTTCTACATTAAAAAATCAGTTTATTTCCATGTGAAGTGATGGAAATAATTTTTAGCAAATAGTGTTCCTAAAATAATGTTTCCTTGTTTTTCTTTTATTTTTGGATAAATACTACTCGGAATTTTAGAAATGTTAAAAAATATCCAGTAGCTGAAATTCCTTAACACATTTCACTTCTAGTAGTAGTTTTATTTTTTATTACAATGTCATGTATTTGTCTGACTTCCTTTAACTTTCTACAGACATAAAGAAGGGTATATTTTCTTTTTCATTTTAATACAATTTCATCATGTGGAGACATGAATTATGCAGAATTTTTTAAGCCAGTCTAAGCTCAAAAGTCTCATGGTTAACTCAGCAGCTCTGGCAAGTGTTTTATTATTGTTAGTGATGCTGTATTTTGCAAAACAATTCAAAGGCTGTTGTCCTAGGATAGCCTGTTTGGAAAAATATGACATTGAAGTTACCTACCATTAGAATCCTGAATAAATCCTTGTGTAAGAGCAATTGCTTTATGTTCGAATTCAATACTACAAAGTTCAATGCTATACATGACAGATGTGATAAATAGTATAAATTCAGCGCTGTAAAATGATAGGAGCAATCTCACAGATGCTCACCAAGGAATCACTTTGCTTCAGCAGCCTGGAAAAGTTAAAACTAGACAGCTGAACTTAAGCCTATTTTGGTTTTGCTGCAAAGCTATTTTTTGGGCTGGGTGAGCATTCATTATATGCTGCAAACTTAGACCAGAACTTCCCCTACAGTAAAATCAAAACATTGTTTTCAACAACATGTTTTTCACTATTCAAAAAGTAAAGTTGGCAAATAGGAGACAACTCGTGAGCAGCACCAGCTGAGGGCTTAGAACAATCGCTGGGGTTCCAGAGATCCTGTGTGTGTCCATGAGCCTTGGTGGAGCCAGAAGGCAGGTAGGATCTCCAGGCACTGGGGAGGATTCAGTCTTATGCCACTGAATGGCTGTGCAGCTTGTGGTCAGCGTGAATTAGATGTTGGGTGAGATGGTCGGTGTAGGTCACTTCCAACAGAAATGATCTATTCCACTCCATTCACTGAGGGCCTTTAAGGAATGCTGATACTCAGCATACACACCATGGTTTAAACCAGCTCTTGGTTTAATGGTGACACATGGATAAGAATCCAAACTAGCCAGTCTACAGAGATTTGGGGATTGGTTTTGATGGGTATCCCACAACCCCCTTGTGGTTTCAGCCCTCTTGAGCAGGTTCCACTTGATGCTACCTGACTCCAGAAACACTACAAAAAAATTAATATTTAGAAACACAGCAGCAGTGTCAGACACTCAGATTCTAGTTCTCTAGGTTGGGGTCCAGCTTCACTAAAATTCATGAGAATGGGATTTAAACCAGGATGTGTTCCCTACAGCTGCTGTCTTGGGTTACCTTTTCACTTGTAGAAAATAAGCCAGCCTCTTTTAACATCCTGAAACTGCCTGTTTTACACAAATATCTATTTTAAGCATGATATTAAAGACAAGTCTAGACAACATTAAACAAAACTAGACCTTTACACATGACATAAAGGAAAATGGGAACAGTCTCCTAAGGCTTCAACAAAATATTAAATGTGACACATGAAAAAAATCTGCAGTAAAATGAAATTGTGCAGTGGACTGCATTATTAATACTGTAGTTAAATGTGAACAAATAAGACAGGGAACTGAATGAATAAATAATCAATTTTAAAAGGTCATTTTAATAGTTCAGAACCTCTCTATGGGATAATTTAGAAAGGAGAAAATATTGTATTTTCATGCTGCGTTGACATGAGAACATACCTACATAAATGATAACTTTAGGTAAAAGTATAATGCTGGAATATAAGTTAACAGCTTTGAACTCCCTAAAACTATAAACTCAAGAACTAGCAAACTAACATGGACCTTTTAACTTCCCTTGTTAGATCAGTTAAATTCCATAAAGTTTTCCAGATGAGAATTAGGGGCTTCAGTTCAGGAATTCTCAACATAGTTGTGGTGCTTCCCAGTCTGACTGCACTTGCATTTTTTTTTTTTTTTTGCTGTTTCTTGTTGCTTTTCAGTAAGAAAAATAACTTTATGCTCACAATTCAGACTACCCTTACAAAACACTGATATCTGAAATTTGTCTGCTGTATGTTTAACACACAAGGCAGAGCTGAGGATATTTCTGTGATTCAGCACATGGTATGCTGTCAAATCTTTTTGAATAAATCTATGTTGCCTGCATGCAAGTTCTTGTTAACAATATTATAACATTTCTAAATGGTCACATAGATGTTTGGTTGGTCTGAGTTGCAGGATGGACTGGAACAATTGGACAGAAAATAACATTTCAGCAGTTTTTTGGAAGGTGTGAAAATCATCTAGAATTCAGACTAATTGTCATATCTCCAGTTGGAGAATACCAGGAAAATGAAAACATTTTTTGACAAGCTGTGTTATATCTTTATAAAGTTTATTCATGCACTTAGAGCTTTCCTCTCTGTTTCCATTTGCTACCATCTTTGAGTTACAGGACATTACCAAGCTGATTGCTGGTTGTGTTCCCTTCTGTGAAGGAAAGCTGATCCCTGCCACAGGATTTCGGGGACATGAGACACTATGGTTTATCTACGCTTGGGTTCCCTCACCTTACCAAAGTAAACCGGTGCTTCCAGTGGCAGTGCACCATGTACCACAGCGGGCAGTGCCCTCTTTGGCATCTGCAGCTCCCAGCCAGGGGCTGCAGTGCCCACACTGAGCCCTCTGCAGTGCACACACAGGGAAACTGCCCTTCCCATACCTCTGTTCTCCAGGTTGTATGGGACCACCTGTTCAGACAAACATGGGAGAGAGCTACCATTTACTATATGAAGCCAGCAAGTCTGCACCAGCATGAAAGTATACTGAGCTGCATTTACAGGTTATGCCTTCAAGAAGAGTCATGGCTTTCTTTGGCTTAGATGTGGCCTCAACTGCATCCTTAAACAAACTAATGTCTCAATATTAGATAAAAAACTCATGTTGACTACTTAAAGAAAATATTCTTCACCATATTCAAGGATACTCATAGACTACCTTTAAACTAGGTTTGCCTCAGGGAAATTTTACAAATATTGGAGTCTCTTTTTCTCTTGCTAGTTTTTTCCCTAGGTATGCCACGGTAGATACAATCTCCTGTTCATTGCTGTCCTGACATAAACTGTGTACAGTTCATTTGTGAACGGCCCAAAGCTGCTACTGCTCTGCAAAAACTGTATTTCTGATTACTTGATTGATATTTATGTCAGCTTTGGTCTTAGAGGACTGCATAACTGAGTCCGACTCAATCTAGAACTGGAAAAGTTTGAATATGGAACTGGAGCCAGGACTGGGCCTATTATAAGTTGTTTTATAGATATAAAAAGGCCCCTTATGGATCTTTTTAATGGACCCTCAAACTTCTGAACATGCACATATTCTCTCATAATTGATCTCAATTGGATTCTCAATAATGAATTGTAATGTTATATTAGAAAATTCTTAAACCACTCCAGATGGCCATAAATCAGAAAAGCTGGTGTTGGCTGCTGGCGCTGAACTTTGGGACAAGACTTTAGCCTTTTAAATCCAAGTATTAAATAGGAGTAAACTCACGAAGACTTGACATTTTGGTAGGTTCAGAAAATCATTGCTATCTACAAAGAACCTTTTAGATTTTGGCAAGAAAATACTGCAGAACTCTAAGATATTATATTATTATAGTGATATCTTGTACACTTTCAGGTTCTTGAATGCCTAAACTAGATGAAGATGAATGAGCTGATTAAACAAAGGCAAGCTTAATATATTGCTGTGGTGAAAATCACCAGTAGTGGAAGAGGAAATGCAGAGAAATGCGTGACATTTTAATTGAATGTTAGAAAAATATACATTTATTAAAAGGTTATTGTGCCTCTATGTGCCAATGTTCTTTGTAATTTGTTATAGCTTTCAAATAGTCTTCAAACAAAAGGATATTATTGTGAAACACTCAAAGAAAAGACACATATTTCACTGATTTTTGTGGTTCCCACTGAAGACTACTCATCATTCTAGATAAATGGGAGGGGAAGAAACAGGCTGCAGTAAACATCAAGCTAAAGAACAGGATGTTCTATATTCTTAAGTCCCAGAGATACTGCCCTGTATTCTGGGCAGGGTAAAGAAAACAGTGAGCTTTCACTGGGTGTGTGTTTTCAAGGATATTTAGGTTGCAGCTTATTTTTTCATTCCAGACTTACTGACTATGCTATTTGAAGAGATAATATTTTCAAAAACTATGCTTGAAAAAATACAAACAAAACAAAACAAAAGGTTTTCCTCTGATTTGCTGTCACAGAGGTTGCAGCAGATTTTGAACTTCTGGCTATGGGCAGGAAGAAATAAAAACCAAAAGCAGATAACGGAGCCTGGGACAACACTCTGGGAAAGGGGACAGCTCTTACCTAGATGGGAGTGCACAGACATTGGGCCTGATGGAGCTCAAGGAGGAAGGGCTTTAGGACAGAACATTGGTTGTGGCAAACACAGCTGGCAGTCCCAGGTGGAGGGGCTTCTGTCCTTGACTTATAAGGAGCTTTTCAGATTTTGTTGATAGAGGAGTGAAAGCACGGCTGTAGGAGAGAACTCTGGTTCTGCAAGAGTGAATAACATGGTCAATAACCTCTGAGTTATGACTCCCCTTAATTGCTGTGTACTGTGAAGAGAACAATGCACAGCAAATTATGCATCTCATCAGTGTAATTGACATGATAACATCATCAGGGATAAAAGCAGCAGGAAAATAAGAAGTTTTATGAAATTATACTTTTTGATACTTAAAAATCTGGTATCATGCCCATATCCACAGTCTCTTTGTTTGATCTTCAAACTCATACCAGTTAATACAGAGTTATTTGAATGGATAATTTCTGTCTTCCACTGAAATATTACATGAAAATGAAACAATCAAGCTAATAAGGAATGCCCTGAAACAAAATGTTGTCTTATGATGATTTCCTTCTTCTACTGATTCAGTTCTGTTTTTCTGAGTTTGCAAAGATTTTTCCAACATGAATTCCACCTTGCTAAACTGTGAAAACCCTTCTATATGTTCGGAAGATATGATTACACTAAATATTTCAGATCTTCCAATTTTTTTTTATTAAGACTTG
Source organism: Donacobius atricapilla (assembly GCA_013397315.1). Classification (NCBI taxonomy): domain Eukaryota; kingdom Metazoa; phylum Chordata; class Aves; order Passeriformes; family Mimidae; genus Donacobius; species Donacobius atricapilla. The sequence goes on along the minus strand of WBMY01006609.1, from coordinate 224,373 downwards.
AATGTTTTGCTACCATGGTATTTTGTTATGATAATGTCACCATGTCATAAAAAGTCTAATTAAAAATCTTGTATCTGTTAGGCTTATTCTGCCTTTCTTTGACAACTTAAATAATTTATTATTTTTTGTATTCACTGGAATCATTCCAATTTTCTTTGGTGTAAACATGAACAGAATTTGACCTAATGGATTGTATTTAATCCTATTATAATTCCACTTAGTTTAGTGGCTTAACTAAAGGGTAAACTTTTTCTTACATAAAATAATATTTACTTTTTATAGAGAAGTGAATTTTGAAAAGGTATTCCAGATAACATTTCATTACAGCAGACAGTAGCTAAGATTTCCCTGACAATACCAGAAATATCAACAATTTTGCTTGTTCTTGCTTCATTGCATTTCAATTTTAAAGTAGCTTTACTGTTCTCAGAAGAAGACTTTTTTGTAATCTGATTAATAGTGATTCCAGGCAGTTGGCTGAAAGCAAAAAGGGGAGGAAGAAAGGAGTCTAAAGGGCAAAATCAACTAGGGTTCAGCTCTATTTATAAACAGAAACACCATAATATGATGCTTTCATTGGCAGTTGCCTCCATGCTGAAATGACATTATGACCAGTTACAAGATCTGAAATGAGTTATAAAACAATCAAAGGAAATTAGCTTTTATCGATCCATTCAACTAGATTAATAGCTACAGCATTTTATTTCTATGGGGTGATCTATGCTGTAACTTGTTTGTGTAGAACAAGAGTGTTAATGACATTACCTATCACTTTTAACAAGGATGTCCCAAGATAAATTCTGCAGAATGTTACAAAATGAATAGGAGTACTAATTACACGCTTGGTTGGCATTCCTCACTTTTTCATGTGCTGTGCAAGGAAAAATATCTGAACAAGGGAGACACCCAATTACGCTATTCCAAGAAAAGGCTGTAGATGCAACAATGTGTATTTTTTAGGTGTGACATTGTTAACAGCCAGTGGATCCATAAAAAACGCCCCGCCATCCACGCTGCTATCCAGGCAACGATTCAAAGCACGGGAAAAGACTTAAAAATACAGAAATATAAAAGGCTCCAGAAGCTTCCTATGTGGTTGTCACAAAATCTTTAGAGCAACCTTCCAAAACCTAGCTAAAAACTAGCAGAGTATTCTTTTCTTAGAAACTAAATGATAGTGTATACCATACAGATTTTCTAAGCTGAGAGTATAATTAGTACAGTCACAAATGTATGCACTGATCATTTTGCTATTATTGCTAAATTAAAATTCTGGGTTTTAACCGTTTCTAAACTGCAGGTAAAAGAGAGGGAATTTTCAAAGCATCTTTTTTACTTGGAAGAACACATTGTCTTGGTATTGTCTGGTTTCTCCCTACTGAAAAGGCAGACAGCAGTAAAAAGGCACAAAGGTAAGACTTCCATAATGCAGGATGACACTTTCAAATGCTATAGGTGCATATTTGTGGTTGGTGCATATTTTTTGGTGATGTACACAGCACCGATCATTTCAGGCTATAATATCTTGACTTCTTTCTTTACGGCAAAGACTAAAAGCACCTAAAAGCAAGAGACCAATTATGCAGGACTCAGATGTGAGTTCAGATGGGAACTGAACACTGCCTTAAGAGGACTGACAAAAGGAAAATGGAGTCCTCTTCCCTGACATTTTACAAACCTTCATTTTATCCTCTGTGTTTCATCCTTCCTCACACTGAAAATATACTGTACCTGTGACCATTTTTCTACTTTTCTCAGAAGTCTAGTGTTGCTCTTCTGTCTTCCTGAAGACGTGAGAACCAGCAGCAATGGCCAAATTAAAAACTCTCTTCATGCAGCTGCCATCCCATGCAGCTGATCTCACTGGTATGCTACATGAGGCTTGAGGGGCTCGGAGCACAAGCCCTATAAAGAATGGCTGAGGGAGCTGGGCTTGTTTAGCCTGGAGAAAAGGAGACTCAGGGGTGACCTTACCACTCTCTACAACTCCCTGAAAGGTGGCTGTAGCCAGGTGGGGGTTGGTCTCTTTCTCCAGGCAGCAACTTAGAGAACCAGGGGACACAGTCTTAAGCTGTGCCAAGGGAAGTATAGGTTGGATATTAGGAAAAGGTGTTTTACAGACAGGGTGATAAAGTATTGGAAAGGTCTGCCCAGGGAGATGGTAGAGTCACCATCCCTGCATATATTTTTAAAAAGACTGTATGTGGCACTAGGCGCCATGGTTTTGTTGAGGTGTTGTGGCATGGGTTGGACTCAATGATCTTGGAGGTCTCTTCCAACCTAATCATTCTGTGATTCTGTGATTCTGTTGCTGCACTGTAGAAATCAGAGACTGGACTCCCATTGCTGCAGCCTGTTCTTCAGTGCCGTCCAGCTTTTGTGAGGAGCCATCATGAGCAAAGTCAGGTGTAGTATATCCTGTTTATCTGAAAACAGCAAGTGTGTGGTTTGTTATGACCAGGTCTTCATTGGGGAAAAAAGGACTAACAAATGGGAGATGGAGAAATGAGTTTTTGCAAAGTGATACGTAATTGAACAGAATAAATGTAAAGAACATTACATCAAACATGCAATCAAAACCAGCTGGTAGTGTCTCATCTCCATTTTGAACAGATTAAAATTACTCTAGTTGAGGGAAAGTGGTGAGAAGAATGTGTCTGAATTCCAGAAGAGAAATCATAGGCCACAGGTTTTGCATTGGGTCCATTTCTGCAAAAATGCACTGACAAAGCTGCTTTAGCTCTTAGGATGTTTTTTCTGCTTTTTGTCCCCCTGAGATTTCTCTGCAGACTTTGTGAAAGAAAGAAAGAATAATGCTGAGTGGAAGAAAAAAAGGTAGCCAAAGTAGTGACAAAGAAGACAGAGAAGACTAGACAAACTTTTCACCTGAGGGCATATCTCATGTCTTCTTGTGACTGTGATACTCTGAATGTGAGAGCTATTTGAATTTTCCAGTGATAGGAGTGATTAAGCATGCCCTGCATTAGAGAACCTTAGATTCAAAAGCAGTGGAGTATGTCTAAGCTCATTCCCAGAAAACAGAGAAATGCAGATAGCTGCCTAGCCGCCTGTCTCTCATATTAAATATATTGGCTTTGAAAACAGTGAAACATATCCCATTCATGAACAAGCTGCTGAACAGCTTTATGCTGTATGAAAGTCACTAACAGACCACTTTCACAGCCATACCAGCATTTAAAGTAATTTGTGGGAACTTCAGCTGATAAAATAAATTTCAGGTTTCTGACATTTATGGAAAATAATATACTTTCAGTATTTCATATTGATAGAGCAGAGTTAGGATTTCATGAAATTCTCCAGACGATGCAAGTACAGCTATAAAGTTGCTGGGCTGCTTTCCTTGTCTTTTAAGGAGGCACATCCTGAAAATGCATGCTCTACCCAAGAATGTAGTTCTGGAAGAAGCATCACATTTTCTATATATTAAGACTTGAAGTTTCTCTGTTTCCCCTGTTTTCCCAAAGATATGCAGAGGTTCTTTGCCCTCTTCACACCCAGCACAGCATACAAGTTAAGCATTTTTCCTTCTTTATAGGACGTAGCATAATTTTCTACTTGCAGCAGAACATACAGCAACTCTTTATTAGTTAGGCTGCCAATCACACATTCAGAAAAGAAGCACATCAACTTTTAGGGGAGCATTAATGCTTCTGATTTTAGCTTGCTCAAAGTGCAGATCCCTACACAACTCGGTACTCATCCCATACTTTTATCTCCAATTCCTCACAGTTTAATAGCCTAACTTTAAGACTGATTGCAATCTAATGGGGCAGTAAAGATGTTTCCCTTGTGCATTCAACATTAGTTGTCCTGCTGAAAGTCTATGGGATGAAATGGCCATCTGCCCAAGGGATGAAGAAGTCATGAATATATTTCTAAATAAAAATGGAAAGAAAATATTCAGTGCCAATACCTACGGTTGTCTAAAGGCTGCATGATTTCCCTCCTTTCCTACTTCTATCTCCTGCAGTTTCTTTCCAGATGCTTCATTCTTCATCTACATCTGTGTGTAAAAATAATTGATAAAATAGATAAAAAAATGAAAGAACTGTCTGGATGGAACAGGAGCTTAAGAGAATGTCCTGAGTAGTTTTGTGTTAACCAGTTACTGTATTGAAGCAGGCAAAGCTACAGCTGGGACAGCTCAAAGCTAAGAAGGGAACCATATGGAAGTATTCAATAACTAAAAAACGAGGATCTGAAGAAGACATGGAGAGAGAGAGAGAAGTATGAGGGCACTTGCTATTAGGAACTGTAGCTATAGGTGCACTAGAGACAGTGACCATCCATCAACAACTTGCTAACAGGGTAGACGAGCAAGATTTTTTTTGTTTACATGCAACCTGTTCCAGACAGAAGGAACTAGAACTTTACATACTACTGCCAAAAAAAGACTGGAACCTTTGGTAGGAGACCCATCTGAGTAACTGCCAATAACTGGGATGGGGTATGTCCCTGACGATAATTTCTGCGTGGTTGTTTTTTTGTTTGTTTGTTTGTTTGTTTGTTTTGGTTTTTTTTTTGATATAAACCCTTCAAACGCTGGGTACTAAACACTTCTCTCAAATGGGCATCTCTTCAGGGCAGGAAAGCGTTCAACTGAAACAGCCAAATACGTCAAAACACATTTACTATCCTGTAATGAATGGTATAGGTGAAGTGGACCAAGGGAGGAGAAAAGAATTACACAGCAAAATAGGCACTTACTGTACTATGAGCAGCTGTATAGTTAGGGAGCTTATATAAATTACAGTGTATTGGATTTCAGACAAGGTCACCAGATTTACCCAGCACAAGACTGATGAATTCAGAAGGAAATGAGAAATATTACTGCAGTACAAAAGGAACTTCAATCCAGCCTGTACAGTCTTTCCCTTTGCATAGAGCTGATTGTGTTACTAGTTTAGTCAGGGAATTTAAAAGTAACAAGTAAGGTGCCAAACTGCCATTGAAAGTAGCTCCCTTTGACAGTACAAACCTTAACAACAACTGGGGCTTTATTTAACAAAATCCTTTTTTAACATGTTTTTTCATCTCCCTGGTTTCTTCTTGCATCATCCTGATTTGATTGTATTACAGCATCTTCTTTCAAACTTGTTTTCTTAGTCCATGAAAGGAAAAGCACTAAAATTACACAAATGGAAACTGCAGGCAGTTTTTCAAGTTTTTAACTGTTTTGTGTTTGGCCTGAACAGACACAATAAACACCTTACAAGAAGCAATGGGGTGTGCAGAACTTTCTTGTTTGATTCACAAGGCTTCATTTGAAGCTATGGGAAACTAAACAAAGGGCTCTGATCAGTCATTTCCTTTTTTCTTTTTTTTTTTTTTTCCCAATATATATTAACAACGAAGGCACTAAGTTTCACAGCCTGATGAATTCAATAACTTAAATAAGATCAACAAAGTAACTAAGATAACAGTGAAAACTGTTCAACATGTGGAAAAAAAAAAGACAAGAAAGCAATAGAGAAATGCTTTATCTCATTATGTTTCTGTGCTTTTAATGGACAGTTCAGAACTATGGCCACCTAAAAAAATGGAGCATCTTAGGCAAAAGAGTATCTGTCAAACCCACTGCTGGGTTTGTGTGTTCCCAACTCATTTTTGCATGTTGCTTTACAGACGATAATAGATAGCATCAAAGTTCACACCCAAAAGACAGAGGTGCCTACTCTTTTTTACAGAAGACCTGTGTGCAAACTGGAAATTTTTCAGATTCTCTGGACACTTCTGAGATGTCTGAGCTCTGCCCAAGCCTTGAGATCCAAAAGGGAATTATTTAGATATTAAGAGTCTCCTCCAGCAGGGGAGCAGCTCAGTGCAGGTGTGTTGCCTGACCAGTAGGCCAAGAACAGGAGATGCCATTCCTCTGAATCTGAGAGAGCTCTCCCCTTTATCTTGGCCTATGAAGCACCCTAGTCAGAGAGGCAGCTGTGCACAGAACCAAAGGCAAACCGTAATTGCCATTTTTGATACACTAGGAAGTGACAGAAGGTTGCAGGACCTGTCAACCTTCTTTGGTGAGCCAGCAAACACTGTGGGGCTCGACAGCCCTGCTTGCTGCTCAAAGCTGAGAGCAAGTCCCAGGGTGCTGCAGAGGCTGCCCGGCTCTGCTCTTGAGTGGCACATCCTGCGATGCCAGTGGGCACTCAGCACCAGCCTGCGCTAGGAAATGCTCTGCGCCTCGCCACATCTTCCCCCAGACAGCAAGTCGTGGAATCTCACGTAAATAATGCATTTGGAGATTACTTCTATAGCAGGAATCTGTTCTGATCAAACTAAATTTTTTGCTTCATGAAATATTAATTCACACAAGGATTCAATTTTTTCTCAAAACTTTCAGTCATCATACTGCATATTCTTCAAAGGTGACCTTACAGAAATATTTTGGTGCTCTGTTGTAAATGACCTAACCTGCTTCTTCGCAGTCACTTTAATGAAGCTTAGTGAAAATATCTCTTCATCTATACCTCAGATCAGTCATACAAAGCTGTCTATTGGAATATATTACGTAACTTATTTTGGCATGCAGAATTTACATGAAAGAAAGGAGGTTCTTGACTTTCTACCTGCTCTACTAAATCACAAAACCAATATTAAACTGCAAAAGGTTAATGAAGTTCAGACTTGTCTGTCAGGTTCCAAAGTGGGAAAAATGTCAATTGCTGTTACTTAAAAATGTCATTAGCACATCCGTTTCATTAGGTATGAGAGACACGGTTACCACAGAGACTCTTGTGCCGTGTGAGCAAAGGTAAATTTTTTAGAAGTGAGGCTGGAAGTCCCTGACTAACACCCTGCCCGCTCTTGCTGCCCGAGCTCTGTGTGTGCATGCAAACACATATATGTACATTATGATCATTACTGCTGAGTCTGAGTTAGGAAGATATATATGAGAAAGTAATGGAAAAAATATGTTTGGAAAAGGGATGTTCAAAGCTCGTGGCTGGAAATGGCAGTTCCTCACAATTTTGTATCTGCTCTCTGAACAGAATGTGGGAACTATGAATTCATGGGACTAAAGAGAAAAATACCTACCTTCTTGATCCAGCTAATGTTCTTTCAGATTTATCCAGCTCAATACACGTGGGTGGCCAGAACTGTTTCCATGCAAGCCTGCTCATTGTGTGTGGCAGCATTAGGGTTGCAGCTGGTGATGGGCGTTCTGCCAGGGCTTGAATGTCCCACATTTGCCCAAAGCAGGAGGGCTACATTTGGGACTGATAGGACATTTTGCCAGCACACAGGTTTTGATTTTAAAAGTTAGCTTCCTTACCACAGGAAAACCAATGACTTCAGATAACAAGACAAAAACACAGAACAGGTTGTTCCACTCGCTTTGGAAAGAAATCTACTTATTCAACATTTTTTGGGTTTCAGAAGGCTTCAGTGCTTTTTAAAGATAATCCTTTGCTATTTTTCAGAATTGTGCTGTTCTTCTCACTGTACTAAGAGGAATCATAGAATAGAGTTGAAAAAGACCCATAAGTATCATCAAAATCCAGCTCTTGGCTCTGCACAGGACAGCCCCAAAAGGCCATATCGTGTGTCTGAGAGCATTGTCCAAACACTTCCCAAACTGTGTCAGCCTTGGCACTGTGACCCCTGATCCCCAAAAAGCTTCTGGGTGAAGAACCTTTCTTTTCCTAATAGCCAGCCTAAACCTCCCCTGACACAACTTAAGGGCATTCACATAGTCCTGTCTCTGGTCACCATGGAGAAGAGATCAGTGTCTGCCCCTCCTCTTCCCCTCATGAGGGAGTTGTAAACTGAAGTGTCCCCTTGGTCTCTTTGTTTCCAGGTTGAACAAGCCAAGTGACCTCATCTGTCCTCACACAGCTTCTCCTCACGACCCTTTCCCATCTTTGTAGTAGTGATTTCTTCAAAAAATTGTAGCAAAGCAAGAAATCCCTCCTATACTTAAGAAAAATCTGCAGACTTTTAACTGTGTGTAAGTTAAAATACAAATATATCTGTGAGAAGTATATAGAAGTCTTTCTTGAAATGCCAGATCCAAATCTGGACTCTGACTTCTGTCCTAGCTCCAGATGGTGTTTCCCAGTATAACTCTGTTTTCAGAGTTTGCTTTTACTTTTGTCAAACTTGAATGAAGCTGAAAACGTAAATCACCCAGGCCATGTGCTATTCAATGGTATCATAATGGCAGGATTTTTTGGGTTATGACATCTGTGTGGAATCACGTCTGCTGCTTGATGCTGTGGTTGCTGCCAGCTCTGTGAGTCACCGTGATGCTGCAGGCAGTACAGGGGAGCCCCCTCAACTGAAGCTGACTTTTGTACTAGAGTTTACACACATTCCAAATGTATTTTCTGTAACTGGCAACAGGTGCAGCCCCTGCTGCAAAGATAGCCAATCTGCAGCTCCTGTATAGTGCAGCTTGGAAACAATCCTGATGCAACTCTGGCACCACAATGGTGCTGTTCAGCTGTGCTTGTGCAAAGATGCTGCCCTGCTCTGAGCCTTGGCTGCCGGCACAGCGCACCAGCCTGGTTGCAGAGGGGGTGTAATCCCTCATCACCATCCCTCACCAGGGCGTCCTCTGCCCCTGAGGTAGCTCCAGTCCAGAATTAGCCCACAGAAGGGTGCCACATGTCCTGTAGGGTTAGGAAAGTTGGCTACAGCTATGGGTTAGGGAGAGTAACGTACCCAGAGGGTAATCATTTTCACTCAAGAAAGATAATGCTTCACTTAAGATATTTACTTACTAGAATCACCTACAGTAATTTTTTTTTCAGACAAAATACTGAAACAGGTCAAAAGCCAATCTTCCTAGGGAGGAGGAGGGGTTTTCTTCCAAAGGTTATTTCCTTTTACCCCACTGAAGAACGATCACAGAAATCTACTATTTCTTTGTCTAATCTCTCTGTTTAGAAAACCTGGGTGACATTAGGGTCAGGCTATTCTTCAGTGACAGCTGGCTTACATAATCACCGTGTCATACTACCTGGCTCATTTTCTGTTGGTGACTGAAAACCCTGGAGAGGGTAATTGGAGTTGACCATTGGAACATTTTCATTGTAACTGAAGAGAGCCATTACACCTTTGCTATTGAATATACTTGTCTCATCTCACTGGATATGCTACAAAAATACATATTGGCCTGTTGTTTTTTTTCTGTTCCAAATGCTAGCTTTTCTGCTTTTTGATTATGTTTTTCTATGGACAAAACTAATGGAATGTGATATCACAGTGTAGTATAGCATCATGTTGTTTTACTGGCCTCTGGCTCCCAGCTCTTCCTGCCCAACATCTCTTTATCTTTTATAGGTAAATGACACACTCATGCAAAATCAGTATTTCAACCTCTGAAGCAATTTTAATGTTGTGTCCAAAAGTGGATTTTGACTTCAAGCAGAATAATGTAATCTTTGGGGCCCTAGATTTTCACAACTTTAAAGAAATTTTGTCACAATGGGTTTGCAGTCTGAAAGATCAATATAGGGAGCAAGATAAATGTCTTAGGCAATGTGGGGAAGAGCATCAGTTGCATGAATACCAGATTTCAGTGAAAAGAATGTGGGTAATAAGCACCAGATCCCCTTTCCTCTCTCTCAGTGAAGCATTTCTTGCTGCTTAATAGCAAATCTCACACACTTGCAAAACAAACAGCGTATACCTTGATTTGGTGATGAATAAAATTAATTTTATGTAATTAGTTAAAGTACTAATTCAGGCTTTTAGTGTTCCAAGTTTTTCTTTCCTGTCTTCTCTAGAAAAGTTCATTTGTTAGTGGGATTGCACATTGAGGACAGAAATTATGACTTGTGTTATTCTCATTGTTCTGTATGTTCTCACTTCTTGTATTTTCTGAGAAATCTATATCACACACTAATGACAGCAGCTCCTTTTCAATAAGAAACAGACCTTTTGAGAATTCATAGTCAAAGCATACAAAGGAACAGGGTGTTGAGAGTTCTCTTTCCATCTTCAGTTGCTATATTTATCTTCTCAAATCCTTTGTATATCAATGAAGTAGAAGTAAAAAAATTACAAAAATAGGCCTTTCACTTTATCAACTCAACTGGTATATGATAACTTGCATAGGTTGGGTGTGGGTCCATTTCTTTCTTTTTTTCTTTCTTTCAGTGCTCCTGTTTGGGGAAGAAAATGTTCCTTCTTTGGGTAATAACTATTTTGAGTTCTGGCACAGAGCTCAGATTCTTAAGAGATCATTTATATTACAAAGGCTCACTCTGTACTTCCTCAGTGCTTAGAGGCATATTTCAGCTTCCAAACCAAAATCTTTTTATGGTTTTTAAAACAAATTAGGGGTTTTACTTAGGGCTTTTAAAAAGAAGAAAAAAATCATGTATGAAAGGCAAATTAATATACTAGTCTTTCTAAAACAGAGAGAAAGTTTTCCATTCTTCTCTACTTTTCCAACAGTTCTCTGAAATATATTTGACCCTCACATAGTGTCTCTGTAAAGGGGATTGTATTTCTTAAAGCCAAATGGGAAAATGATTCATAACATCCTATTCAAGATGACAACTGGGCTGATGATCTAGCTAACTACGTATCTATTTCTGAATGTACTAAATTTAAATGGATGTAATCACAGTTTTTAGTACATACGTGATGTTGCATGACAGCCAGACAGATTAGGTACATTCTTGCCATAGAAGAGTCTAGTGCGTAAAGCAGTGTTTCTTCACACAGCTTAGACCACCCCATTCAGCATTTTGCATAGATGCTCAGTTCATTGTCGGCCAGAGACTGTTTTCAATAAAGCTTATGAAAAACTCACTTGAAAAATAAGGATGCAACATGGTAAATGTCCTGCCATATTATGAAAGGGCTCTCTATTCTAATGTCTGAAAACAGCATTTTGATCTTCAGTATTGATTTGGTAAATTTTCAAATATTCTATTTGACCTTTCATAAAAGCTATATTGCTCTTTTTGAGCTGATATGTTATCAAGGTGGAAAACTGTCCTTCTTGAATAACCAAAGGAAAGAATGAACCTACTGTACTGCAGATAAATATAGTTCAATGGGACAAGAATAGAAGGAAGAGAATGTGTTTGGAAGTATTTTAAGACATCCTTTCTTTTCCATTATTAGTGCTTGATTCCTGCCATTTTAATTGACTTAATTAATTTACATCCAGTTGGGTGCTTTGAGTCATGTTTGTAAAGTTTAGTCTTCATGCTGTTATGTGCTTTCAGTTTTTGAGAAAGGTGCTCGGCTCTGTCAGTGAGTACCCTGGCCCCGATGAACTGTGTGGGACATGTTTGCCACGGGCAACTGCCCCTGACAGAGCAAGTCCAGCTGCTCTGCAAGATGTGACTGCAGGTGGAAGAAAGGCAAAGTAAGAACAGAACAAGAAAAGGAGAATAAACCACCCAGAAGCTATTACATATTATCCTGAGGAAAGCTGCTTAGGGAGGAAGTTGAGATGCTACAGGAGCCCTTTCAGGAGAATCAGATCAATGGGAGTGATGGATAGCTTGTCTCCAAATTATATTTAGGGAAAGAGAAATTGTAGAGATGAATTTGGCAAAAAACATTTTGGAGCAAATTTAGTCCTTCTAATTAAGCACAATGATCGCTACACAGGTTTGATTTTGCACCCCATCATTCTGGTTAATAATTTCTTACTCCTTCCATGAGGCTCAGCATGACTGAATCTTTGTGTGGACCTGGATGGCTTAAGCAAGTGGGATTTCAATAGTTTTGTCTTTGTGCATGGAAATACAGAATCATTTCACCAACCAGAAGATAGCTACTAGTAGAAATATCCAGATCCTATGCAATAAATTTAAAACAATGAGTATGTTTTCTCTTGCATTGCCATACACCTGTGGTCATTTCTCAGGAGTATTTTAAATAATATAAAAACCTGTGTGTTCTTCTGGGAAAGCCTTTCCTACTGTTTTAATTTTCTACCCCTATTGTCTAAATAGCTCCTACATACTGTTCTCGAGTGTCTAAAAGACTCTATGTGTGCAAGCCAGGTACCTACTGGGAAACCAGCACAGGAGAGACACTAGCAGATTCCAATAGAACAGGCACTGTACTTCCAGCTGAATCAGGCTTAAAGAGGTGTGAGTTATGTTTCTAATTTTATTACTTTATTGACTTCCACTTGGGAGCTGTCAGTCAGAGCCACACTGCCTAAAAGACAGTAGAGGCTTCATGTTGATCTGATAACCCCTTCAAAGCAGCTGCCCAAGGAGATGGAAAACTGAAACGCTGTCAGGTAAAGAAATGCACAGCTGGTACGAACAAGGCATTGTAAAACCTGTGCCTTAGAAATTTGTTACTGGTTTAACCCCAGCTTGCAGCCAAGTGCCATGCTGCCACACACTCACTTTCCCCTGGTGGGATGGGGAGAGAATCACAGAATCATGGAATCATAGAATGTTAAGGGACTGGAATGTACCTTAAAGATCATCTAGTCCCAAATCTTTGCTAAGGGCAGGGACACCTCCAAACAGACCAAGTTGTTTAAGGTCCTATCCAACCTGGCTTTGCACACTGCCAGAGTTGGGGCATCCGCACCTCCCTGGGCAACATTTTCCAGTAGCTCACCATCCCCACAGTAAAAAATCTCTTCCTAATATCCAAGTGGAATTTGATAAGTAAAAGTAGAAAAACTCATGGTTGATACAAAGGTGCTGAATGAGTTGAAATAAAGTAGAAATAATAATAGTGAAAATAATAACAATAATAAATAAAAAGAAAAAGAGGAAGGGAGAGAGAGAGGAGTAAAACCCAAGAAAGACCAGTGATGCACAATACAATTGTTTCCCCAGCTGCTGACTGATATCCAGCCTGTTCCTGAGCAGCAATCTGCAGCTCCCAGCCAACTCCCTTGGTTTATACACTGAGCATGACATCCTGTGGTATGGAACATCCCTTTGGCCAGTTCGGGTTGGCTTTCCTGGCTGTGCTCCCTCCCAGATTCTTGTGCACCTGCTCACTGGCAGAGTATTGGAAACTTAAAAGTCCTTGAATACTGAGCAACAACTAAAACATTAGTGCATTGTCAATATTATTCTCTTACTAAACTGAAAACACAGCACTGTACCAACTACTAAAAAGAAAATGGACTCTATCTTAGTGAAAACCAGGACAGTGGGAAATACAAGTAGACACACCTTTGTGTGAGAGATGGATGCAGCTGTAAATGTGTCACTGCTGTACCATCTGCACATCATTCATAACTGCTTAACTTGGGAGAAGTTTGGAAATAAAACTCTTCATACAAATAATAAATAAAAGACCTCTCTTACTATGATACTTCTCTCATTGCTTGGGTCCTCCAAAGTTCTGCTAATACTACATTTCAGGGGCAAAAGGCATTCTAGGGGGGTTTTCCCTTCTAATACAGCAATTTCTGTGTGAAGTAAATACTCCCATTTTTTTGTAAGGATTTTGATGTATGAGGGTTTTGCCTTTCAGTATTAATTTATGGGTAGCTTGAATCACTTCTGTCTCAGTTTTGGATCACTTTATGAATAATTAAATTTAAAAGGTCATCTGAGTCACATGGCTATAATCTAGAATTTCTAGAATTGTTTTAGAAATATGTTTGGTGGTTTAGTTTTGGGGATTTTTTTGGTTGGTTGCTTGCACACTTGGTTTTGTTTTTTCACTACAGATGTGGTGCAGATGGATGCTTTGCAAATGTCTCTGTGTCTCTCAGGTATTTGGGAAGGTATCTAAACACTGGCCAATGCAAATCCATTTCTTAAGACTGCAGAGCATAAGATGCTGTTTAGCTCATTGCTGTTAACTGGAAACTTATTTCAAAAGGAAAAGGAAAAAACTACGAGGGAAATAAAATATTTTCCTATAGCAGGTGTGCTTCAAACGTGGTGGGTTTTACTGTAAAATACCTGGATTTCATCTGAGTATTGATATCAGGCCATGGTGAGTATTTGAGGCTGTGACCTAAAGCAACATGGCACGTCACACTATTTCTCAAGTCTGAAAGACAGACCAGTGCTTACCTATTTTCTTTGAAACCCACCAATGTACACTTTGTTCTGCTGTTTGGATGGTCCATCTGTGATTCCAGCTTATGAACTGGTAACAGAGAAAATGTAACAGCACACCCATGCAGCAGGTGAACACAAACTCTTCTGCATCATCTACAGAGATAAAACAAGGCATTTCCTATCGCAAGTTAGATACATCCTTGAATCTTCAAGGTCAGTAGCAATTGCTTTGTGCTTCATGTAGGATCAGTGGAGAGAAACAATCATTCCAGGAGGTCACTCTGGTCTTCACATCTGAATGCTCTGCAGAAATTCTTGTCTCCCTCACTTGCCAGGCTCTCCTTTGCCAGGAACTTAGGTAATCCTTCCAAGAGAAGTTGCTTCAAGCATTTGGAGGCAAACCTGATTACAAAATCTGAGGCATTAATACGAGTGGGAATACTAGTGCAACTTTTCTGAAATATTCATTATATTTTCTGTGGCTGAAGCCTGGTGTTGATATTTATTTTAAATAAGAGAAAAAGATTAAAATGTCTATCCCTGTATTTTCAGTAGATGTTGTTCTCTTCAAAAGTCTTTTTACACTGTTCTGTTCCTGAATTCACTGGAAATGATCATTTTGGGGTACTTTAGTAGAGGAAAGAGAAGAATGAGATGCCAACACATTTAAATGTAGATATACTAGATATCTATCTCCCTCAAATGGGAATTACAGCTGTATGAGAGCACACAGGACACATCTGTTTCTCTTTACATCACTTTTATACCACAGATAATTTGATTAAGTGGGATTTTGTGTAAAGACCTGTTCTTGAATGATTAAGAGGAAGGTATTAATGGTTTCTTTGGTACATTGAATGACTTGCTGTGTGCTTTTCATGGTGCACATGCTAGGGAAATCACATCTGGCAAACTGGCAGAGGTGAAGCTGCCACATCTGCACGCAACTAGTAACAGGACTGAGCACATATTCCCAGTAGGCACACGTAGAGCACAAGTACAACCTACACATACACATAAGTGTGCAGCCACAGAGAGAACACAGAATTGTGGCTGTGCTCCACACACGAGGCTCTGCCCAGCCCTGTCTGCCAGGTACGTGTGGCAGAGCAGTGTGTGGGAGGCAGGAACTGCACCAAAGGGGGCTGAAGAAAGAGTTTCAAGGATCAGAGTGTGAGCTGTGGTGAGTCTTCAAGACTGATAGCCCATCTTCATTTATGTTGTCATCCCTGTTCTTTAAATAATCAGCTGCTGGCCTTTTAGCTACCATTTATTCAGTCATCACTCTGGGAGGAATTTCAATGTATGATATGTTGCATGCACCACATTAATCAGAACTGATAAATTAATGAATAAAATGGCTTGGGAGACTGTTGACTGAACAAGAATCTGATTAACCTATAGCTGCCCTCTTATTATTCCTTGCTTATATATGATCAACAACTGAAATGTGGTGTAGATAACTATTTTAAGAAAGCAATCTTCTGGCCTTTAATCATGATTACTAACTGCAAGAAGTTATTCTATCATTCAACTTATGTTGAAGCAGAAGTAACTTTCAATAAGAGTTTTCTGTAATACCAACTGCTGCAGGTGCTGAAGCTCTGCCCACATCAGAAGCATTACCTTTTCTTTCAGTTCTGGTGTGTGAGAAAGGAAATCTGCTTTCCATCATTGCCAGATGAAATACTTGCAGTCATAGCTGCAGTGATAGGGCAATATCAAGTGACTTTTTAGGTGACTAACCACAAAGCAGAAGTGCTTTGATTAAATCCAGCTTTGATTAAGCACTTGAATAGTCACTATGATCAATTTATGAATAATCCAGGGATCAAAGAGAATCATGAATATGCTTGGTGTAACCCTTCCAAGTAACAAATATGTCAGTATAAAGCTGGATCGGGAACAACTTGTGAACAGAGAAACGTTTAATCTGTCAGTTAACTGGTCATAGTGAGTAACATGACCAGCTCTGATAGCAGAGAAGAGACAGAGCACTTTCAATATAGAAAAATCCTCGTTTCTTTTCTTTCTTCTTTTTCTTTTCTGTCAGGATCCAAAAGAAATCTGAGAGAGCTGCATTAAATAGCAGAGTTGAAACAACCCCATGAAGAATATATCATTACTACTGCAACACTGGCAGCCTAAGAAATTACTGAGCAGAGGTCAGAAGGATTCAGCTCCAGGGCAGAGCTGCCAGGCAAGTCTTCCTGAGCAGACCCATGATGGCTTTGACAGGTCTTGGGTCTGCCTCTGAGCCTAGGGGAGCATACCTTGAGGCTTTTGAAGCTTTCCTTGGGTTCACCTGGGCTTCATTCAGCCTTCTTCAGTGTAGTCTTACATACAGCCAGTATTAGCTGTATATCAGGAGTAATGACTAATCATGAAACTGATATGTAAGCACTGAGTTTCCTCCCGTAAAACCCCCAGATGTATCCATTGCCATGTGACAGTACAGGACACCCAATGCAGAAAATCATGGACAGAGCAGAGACAAAGGAGAGGGGACAAAAGCAGAGGAATTGAGACATTTCCAACTTCAGAGTTGATTTTCAGATGGCTCAGTGCATCTGAACTACCGACAAACAACACTGTCAATTTTCTTTCTTTTTTATTTTTTTGTAATCTCTAAATGGAAACATAAAACCACCTAAAGAATGAAAAATGCAGCACCAACAACAATCACCAGATCTTCCCCAAAAATTAAAAACAATCAGCTCAAATCCTCTCTGAAGCAACTTTTACCACAGAAAGGGAGGAGAGCAAGAGACATCACAAAGGCCATTAGGACATAGTTTCTGGCATATGCAAGCATGCAAATAACAGCTCATGCGGTCTGAAATTGCCAGCAGGTATCTCTGGATGATATCAGACACGATTGAATGCATAATACTTCCGGATGAAAGCATATAACTACAGAAGAAATATGTTCCAAGATAGATCCCTGGCAGGACTTTGAAATTACTTACCACTAGAAATGTTGTAAGTATTTAGTTGCTGAAACAAAAGCCTCAGCTCAGATGTCTAAAATGCTTTTGGGAAGTGCAACCCTATGAGGTTAGGAAGCAAAAGTAAATCACTGGTCATCAGATATAAACGGGTTGCTTTGGACTGTGCCAGGACAATTTTACTGCTCTATTGCAAACCTGGGATGAGCTCTTGTTTTCATTGTAGCTTTTGCCTTTTCAAGCTCGAGGCTCAAAGTTCGCAGTCATAGTTTTGTCAGAGTCAAAAAGCCTTCTGGATAAAATATATAGGCATAGTTCTGGCTTCCAGACACTGTGAAATTCAGTTTCTGGTTTATTGCTGTAAAATTTTTGAGTCTCTGAACAGTTACTTAGTCACACCTAACCAAGTCTAATTGTACACTGACAAAGTTCTTCATTAAAGGGGAGGATAAATGGTTCCTTAGCCTCCTGTTCATGTCCACAGATACAGCCAACCTGCTTTTTACTTTTCAACCTTCCACTGAGGTTTTGGCTACTATTGTACCTCTTCTCTCAGTGAAATCTGCCCTGCACTTGGGCCATGTATTTACAGTTGCATTTTGGTTGCTGGTAGTCCTTTCTCCTTAGTGAAAATGTGTGACACTGCTGAGCATGAAATACTACTGATTTTTTACTACTTTTTAACCATCCTTGTTAAAAGTAGAATGCGGGAGCTAGTAGAATGCATGTATTTATTCCTTCAAGGCTTTTAAAAAAATAAAAATAGGATTGCATTGATTCATGGGTATGTTGAAAATTCTGAGGAGTGTGAGATGGTGTGGTTAAGAGCCTGCATATGTCTCTTGATGTGACATCCTAGCCCCTACAGGATGCGGGGCCAGCAGGGGAGCAGTGGAGTGTGGGGAGCTCTGCTTCTGCAGGAAAAGCTCCTGAAAGGAGGTCTAAGAATGGCCCCAGAGTTACATTTCTGCACCTACATTTCCACCACATGGTGGTGGTTCTGCAGCTTGTCTCCTGTTCCTCTCATTCATATGGTTCTGGTATCTGCAGTCCTGCCCGCCAACACAGCCTGGCCTGCACAAGGGAGGAAATCAATCATATTGGGATATGGTGCAGCATGGGATTGTAGTACGTGTTGGCTTTACATCACTAATTGAAGCATAGCCTTTGCTCACAATTCAAAGCCTGAGAGTAGTTACAACCTGTTTTTCTAGTCAGAAAACTAGAAGGAAAAAGTAAACAGAAAATACCTCCCAGGCCTCAGTAGCCAGTGCATGACATTTTTTCCAGATGTATTTTTTGGTGTACTGGGACCTCTGAAGTCCCTCACAATTAAAAAGCTTGATTTGTTTGTGAGATTTCATCTGCCTTCTTTTGCTTGCTCTGGGACCTTCCATACCATTCAACTTTAAAACTGTGCCTTCTTCCTCTCTTCCTAATTAACCCTCTGCATGAACACCAAGTTCAGCCTGAGTAACACAGGAACACAGCTATTTTTGTGTTTATAAAGATGTAGGGAAGGCAGAATTAAAACATGCTGACATATGCACATCCTGCTTTCTCTGCAGGATCCCAAGGTTTCTGATAACAATTGTTGGTTGACCTTCAAAGATTAAGGCATTTCAATCAGATTAAAATTTTTCCTCACCCAGTGAAGAATTTGAGGTAGGGAAGGTTTATTGGAGTGCTGACATACTGTCTGTGAGTTTGTCATATGGTACGTTGCTTCTATACTAAGTCAGGCCAGCTCTAATCAGTAATCCATGTTTACCATTATGTGATTTTCACCTTCTGTTTGGAGGTAGAAATCTTGGAAATACACCTGCTTTGTTCAATTAAAAAGCTGGTTTGTATGACAAAACATTAAAAACATACCTTAAAATGAGATGCTGATACAGTAACTTTTAATAGGAGTCACAACAACCATCAGAAGCTCTGAACAGGATGCCCTGGGATGTATTTCAGCCCCTGTGCCAGTTGCTCTTGCAACTCTTCGGGGGCACTGTACCACCCACAGTTTCCAATTTGCAAGATTATTTCTGCAGTTACAAACTTGCATCAAACAATAAATAGCAATTGCCTTCTTCAGAGTAGAATCCAAGCGAGTCTAGATTCACTGACAGAATCTCCTTACTTTTAAAATTTACAGCAAATTTCACTTGATTTTTGCCTCTTCCCCTCTGCTTATACAACCAGGATGATAACGTGATTGCTGATGGTTTTTGACATCTGCTGATCAAGCCTCATTTTGCTTCTCCGCCTCTGTTTTGCAACATTTTGGTCAGTGTAACCAACCAACTAAATTTTGAAACGGGAGGGAGGGCTATGCAGGAAGAGAGCTGCAGAAACTTTGGCTTAGCAGTGCTCACAGTAACAAGCCTTAATACCAAATATGAAAGAACGCCGTGAGATTAAATTACATTATCTTTTGCTGAGGTATTTTTGGAGATATTTCCTTAGTGATCCTATTTTACCTACATTCTGAGGATGCTGATGTCTGAAACTAGACAAATATCCAATCTATTTTTCTTTCTAATTAATCTGCATGAACAAGCTGGAGTCAAAGCAGTCTCTAGTTGCTCCTAACTTGTGCAATCCTGCCACACTGGTCTTACCTTCAGTTCTAGCATCCACTGTGCTGCAGCTGTGTGAGAAGAGACAGATGAATTTTTGAAAACAGGAGATTGGAAATTGGGGATTCAAATTTTTGACAAATCCAGTTTGAATATAAAGCTAAGTTTGCAGAAAACACATATTTTTGCAACAAACAAACATACAACAACAAAAAAAGGAGGGTCAGAAATGCATTACATTTGGAAAGAAAATGGAAACTATTGATCAGCTAATAATATTTTTGCCTTAGGAATGCTTTGAGCATGGAGTGCAATTACATATCTAGTATTTCAGTTCAGTGCCATCTTCTTCACTAATATGAATGCATCAAAATGGAATGAAAGAGCAACAGTAACAAATACAAGATTTGTATTTCACATCTGAGTGCTGTATTTGCTAGCAACGCAGCAACTCAGGGTAAGTCAAACCATGACTTAGTGAGTGACATCTTAAATGAAAGATAGTAGCAGCCAAAATAAAGACATCCAAAACGCAGTGTGCAGTGCGTACCCACAGCAGCATGACTCCTATGTTTATGTTTTATACCTAGAATGTTCGGTATATTCCAGTAAAATGGACTGATGTTCCTTGCTAATGTGGGAGCTAGCAACTTGCAAAACATTTATTTTATCCGATAAAATATAAAACAGAATATGTGAGGTTGTTTTGCAAATTGAAAAAGCAAACAAACAAGCAAACAAACAAACCACCCCAAAAGACACCATGAGAAAATCCTGATTACCTAACAGATTACTTGAAAGATGGAGACATCCATAAAATGCAGTACCTTCTCTGGTCAGAGAGGTTTGAAAATATGCAGTTAGAATGATCTCAGAAAGAAGGAAAGTGGAGATAGATTCAGATGTATCTCAAGTGGCGTAATTGATTTAACGGAAATGTAGTTGATTCATTACTACCTTGCATTTTTCCCTCACATAGCTCTCTACCCTTCATATGAGGTAACCATTGAGACTCAGCATTTTCAGTGTGCTGAGCCTCATATCCAATGATACACCTCATGTCAGAAAAATAACATCAGAAAAATAACATTGCCTTTATGTAGGACAACCCTCCAGGCTCAAACATATGATCAACTTAATTTGGCTTACGGAGCTATGGTGTGTCAGCTCAGCTCTAGGCACTGGCTGCATCTAAGCTCCTAACTCCCAGCAAGCTCAAGGTAGGATGTACAAGCTCCAACCAACTTGTGGGGAAGAGATATGCTCTGTATTCAGTGGACAAGGAAAAATCCTCAGGTGCTAACGTGCACTTGAAAGACTGTATGTAGTAAATTTTCAAAACCTGTATCCACAAAGAATATTTCCAAAATTCCTGGTAATGCCTGCCTAACCCATTCAAGTCCTATAAAAGTGCTGGGTAATGAAGGATCAGTCTGCCTGCTCTGCCTCATCAGGTGTCTAAGGTGACTTTGCTATCAGGCTCTATCAGACATTGGTGGCAGTCTTTTGTATGATGCCAGCCCTGTGCTCATTGGAACACCCATCAGGACACAGGGAACTTGAGTTCTTAGACAGTCACAATGTGGAAACAAAAGCAGTGGGTTTATGAAGTTTTTGTTGCATCTTGAATGTTTAGAAGTGGTAGATCCATACAGGTGAAATAGAAATTTCTTTCTGGGTTAGGCCAGGAGAATAATAGGATTCTAGTCCCTTCTGCCTAGATTCTTTCTACTTTCAGTTTGGGGGAAGTCTATAATTTTTAATGGTAAGCGTACTCTATTATATTTTCTTCTATTCTTTATACAAAATGTGCATTTTGGTATAACTACTGCAGTCACAGGCAGTTCCTCATTTCTCAGCTTCTCCCTATGGAAGAACTTTTCCCTGTATTGTGTTCCTTCAAATATGCCTTTATCTAAGTTCACTTACCTAAGACTGGAACCTTTGTAAAAGTTCATGTCCCTCTTAGATAGTTACAGGATAAAAAGTACTGGACAGTTAGAACTGTAGAAACGCTGTCACTCAAAAAATTAGCCCGTTTGATATGCACTACTATCTACCAGACAAGCAAGTACTCACCACTGCCACTCTCTAAAGGATGATGAAATGAATAACAAGGACCTGAACTGGCCCTTGGGCAGGCATTTGGACTGGTTCATTCCACTTGCCTACAGGAGTATCAGGGGAAACCCAGGAGTTACAGCAGTGCTGGCACTCTAGCTCTACTTCCATCTGCTCCCAGGAGGTTACTATTTTTTGAAAGTGATGCTGAATCAGAGCCTCAGTTACTGAAATGAAACAGATTATCTTCATATCACATATTTATGCGTGGAAACTTTGTTCCAATCTTGTATTTACAGTACTTTGCTAGGTAATTTCTAATTCAGTGCCTGCAGCTTGCAGATATCTCATTACATCATCAATAATTGCTGCTAAATCTCTATTATTTTTATTCTGTTTTGACTGGTGATGATTGAATCATATTCCTTTAGATTAGTTAATGAAATGCTGAAACCAACCTATATAATAATAAGTTACTAGAGAGACTTTCAGAGGACTCTAGAAGTCATGGTGGATCTGGCTTCAGGGATGATTGACATGGTGGAAGAAAGAGCTGTAAAGGACAGCTGCCATACTGAGGAACATCAGTAGGGTTGGTAAAAGGCAGTGAAGCAGAGTTTCAGACTGAATCATTCAGGCTGTGAAATAAGCAGCAGGCACTGTGGCAGAAACCAGGAGCTTTCTTTGCAAAAGCACATGTAAAGGCACTATCTAGGTTTTAGCCCAAGGACAAGTTTTAACTGATACCAGCTGTAGAGGGGCAGGTAAGGGGCTGCTAAAAGACTTCCCGTCTTTCATGGCAGAGGGGATGTCTGCACGTTGACATCTCTCTTCCTAGAATATGGGGAGCTGTACTGAATAAGTGGTCACTGGATGGATAAAGACACTGTAGGCTGTAAAGCACCTACACCTTCAGAACCTCCTCAAACTTTTAATATGCACCACAGGCCACCTGGTCAAATAAGTGAATGTCTCATCATATTAAAGTTTCTAGCATATTAATGTTAGGATGTTCTTGAGTCCTTTTATATATGAGGCACAATCCATAAAAAAATGCAGCAGATTAAAAAATAGGATTAAAACTATGATTTTTAAAGACATCAGAAATGTGGTGAGCACTGCTGTCCTATGGAGACAGGGCGTACAAGTACGTCTGCATAACAGAAGACATAGTTATATGACGTATATGAAGCCTGCAGCCCTACAGAGTAGCAAACCTGCAGTTTAAAAGGATAAGTAGTTCTTGTGCAAAAGAAAAGTATTTCAGATTGAGGAAGCCACCTAGCTTCTTCCACTTGAGCCTTACTATTTTTAGCTAACCTTGTTTGTCATAAGTCACATGAGAAATTAATCTATAAAACTTGCTGAATCTGCCTTTGATATGGATTGTATCTATAAAAGGCTCAAGAAGAGATACATTTCCTTCCCTCATTCTGTATCTGTCACTCCACCAATTTGGAGATTGCTCTAATGTGGTTTGGGTATAGATTTGAAATGGAAGGACAAGTGTTTGTGTTTTATTTCAAGGAATACGGCACCTTACTATTTGTTTTTACATGTCCAGAGAGGCAATAAATAAGACATATTCTCTCATCTGTATTTTTCTGTCCACTGCTCCAGGCTAAGTGCTGCTATCAGACCTTCATGCCACGGTCTCTTCCCTTGGCTGTCCTAGCTAATCTGGGAAACAGTGGCTGATTTAGTACCCAGTCTGTCAAGTGCAGAGCAGACCAAAGGTGAATGTGTTAACCTGTGATTCTCCTTGCAGTACATTGCCAGCTACCAAGCTGTTCCGGTCCTCCCCCTGTCGCAGATGTCACTGCTGGAAAACAAACAGAGATTCTAGTGCGGTTCTCCCATTCGTACAGAAAGCTGACCAGCTGGGAGGTGTATCATTTTGCATGTCTGACGCACAGCCTGGTAGGAGGTGGCTTTGAGGTAACCTTTTGGACAGTTACTCTTTTTTATCAGTCTTTGTTTCTAAGTTGGAATAGTACTCAAAGATATAAAGTATCAAAACTAAAACAAAAAGGCTGTTGTTAGGGCTGTTTCAAGTACTCGAATGTTAGCTTAAATGTTGAAATTGTTCGAACAGTAGACTTTGATACAGTATCTGAATTGCTTTGTTGCCATCAAGCGGTTTAAGGAGGTATTTCACAGCATCGTGGTTTGATAAACCAAAAGTATTCAAGTTACACCAAGTCCACCAAAATTAGGAAAAATTGATTCAAAATGCAGACAAAGTTGGGGGGAGGGGGTAGCTTTTCTTTGAAATGACACTGAAAGATTTTGATGACAGTGAACATCTTGCACTCCAGTCACAGTGGTTAGAAATAACTGCTATTTTAAGAGAAACTGCCCTTTATTTATTCTAACTTTCACTTTCTTGTCCAAGCATAAGACTTGGGATATTGCTTGAGAAGAAGCTCAACATGAGCCAGCAATGTGCACTCCCAGCCCAAAAAGCCAATTGTACCCTGGGCTGCATCAAAAGCAGCATGGCCAGCAGGGCAAGGGAGGGGATTCTTCACCTCTATTCCACCATCGTGAGACTCCACCATCATGAGACTGCACCACTGGGTGCAGTTCTTGGGTCCCCAGCATAAGAAGGATGTGAACCTCCTGGAGCAGGTCCAGAAGAGGCCACCAAGATCAAGAGAGGGCTGCAGCATCTCTCCTGTGAAAACGACCTGCGCTGGGGTTGATCAGTCTGTAGAAGAGAAGGCTCTGAAAAGATCTCTTAGGAGCCTTCCAGTACCTAAAGTGTACCTAAACTGAAGCCACAGAGGGACTTTTCACAGGGATATGTTGTAATGAGACAAAGGGTAATGGCTTTAAACTAAGCAAGAATGGGTTTGGATTAGATATTAGAAAGAAATACTTCACCATGAGGATGGTGAAGCACTGCTACTGATTGCTCAGAGAAGCTGTGGATGTGCCTGGAAGTGTTCAAGCCAGACTGGGTAGGGCTTTGAGCAACATGTCGCTGCCCATGGCAGGGGGGCTGGAACTAGAAGACCTTTAAGTTTCCATTCTATAGTTCTGTGATATTTGCAGGTGAACATTATAGACAGATGTTATCCAGTGCTGTAACTAAGGCAATGATTTTTCTGAATTATAACAATGTTTTGTTCACCATCTGAATTCTGTTAAATTAGTGCTGATGCTGTTTATGTTTCTGATGAGTTTTTGGGGTTTTATCTACAGGTGCTTGTTCCTTATGGTTAATCTTACCCCTTTTCCAATCTTCTGTCATTAAGAAGCAATGCTTCTTAAAGCACCATATCCTCAGCTTTTGCTTCTATTCCCTTACAAGATTTTAAGCACAGAAGAACTTTACTTACTATTGGGGTGATAAGATTCATATTCTCAGATTGTAAAAGGCCTCGTGAGAAGCAACAGGAGGGCCTTTTTACTTTTCAGTTTTGTTGATTGTTTTTCATCTCATCAGTGAAATTTCTGGTGTAGTATATTAATACCATTCAATGGTAAGGCACCTCTTTCATCATTCAGACATTTTTTCCCAAATACAGCACAATGACAACTTCTGGGATTTTGTTACAGATGGAACTGGGAGCAGTCAAACTTACAAGATGTGAGACTTAGCTGAAAAAATAAGGTCTTAGTATAATCCAGCTTTAGACTTTATGTAAGCGCCACACAGACACAACTTGAAACTTCCTATTTATACACAGTCCGACAAAGAATGGTGCAAAGAAAGCCAAAGGAAAATTATGTACCTCTGATTCTAATGAAGTTATTTTCCTTATACAATAAAAGAGCCAAGGATGACTTTAATAGGCATAGGTTGAAGGCTGGATAACTGATTCACATGGTAATATTTTATTTCATTTCATATTTAGCCATTTTTGTGTTCATAAATTGAGGACTAATAGATTCAATGTGCAAAAAAAAATAGATCCTTTGAAAATTAACTGCATTGTTTTGTAGAGTTTGTGAAAATAGCTATTTGTGAATATTTGATATATAATATGTACAGTTTCTTTTGAAGAAGAAGGTGTGTTTGTAGTTGTAGTTTATGATATCTGGCAGTTTGACTAGATTTGATTCTTGGAATCAGATTTTCAACATATGGAAGCCAATTTACAAGGCCTATTGACTTCCCAAGGATAGTTACTAATAATTGCTTGAAATGTTTTTGGGTTTTTTCCTGCAGGTAGCTCCCAAAGTCATGCTGGCAAAATGGAGAGGTCCAGATGGAGGTGTAGCTAATTTAATTCTGTATTTAGGCAAATTTTATAAAAGGGATTTTACAGACTCACAGAATCATAGAATTAGCTGAGTTGGAAGGGACCTATCAGGATCATCGAGTCCAACTCCTGGCCCTGCACAGCACCAGCTCCAAGAGTCCCCACTGTGTGCCCAACAGTATTTTCCAAACATTTCTTGAAATCTAGTTGCTGTGCTGTGACCACTTCTCTGGAAACCCATTCCAGTGTCCAACTCTGGGTGAAGGACCTTTTTCTAATATCCAGACTAAACCTCCCCAGACACAACTTACTGTCCTCCTAACTAAATTTTTTCCAATGATCACCACTCTTGGGCCCAGCCATTCAGACAGTTTTCCATCCACCTCACTGTCTGCATATCCAACACTTAACTGGGTTCTTGATGATGATGATGATTTTATGGGAAACAGTGCCAAAGATCTTCCTGAAGTCTAGGGAGACAATATCAGATGCTGTCTCCTTATTTACTAGGCCAGTGATTTCACTGTGTAAGTTCATCAGATTGCTGACTGACTTCTTTGCATTAAAAATGAAAAACTTTGAAACCAGGTATATCACCAGAGAGTTGCCGATGTGAGGCTGTTTTATAGTATTTCTCAAGAATTAAAAAAAAAAAAAAAAAAAAAAAAAAAAAAAAAAAGAAAAGTATTACCCAGACACAGACCAGTTTTTCACTTTCCAGGAGAGATCATAGTCATTTATGCTAGGTAAGGAAAGCCCTAAACTTTACATCTTTCATGACAGTGACAACTTTAGAACATGGAGCCCAATGGAAAACCAAGCCTATACTCCCGTGCTACAATTACTCCGTCAGAATTAGGCATGAATTCTCCTGAAACCTAGCCAGTGGCATAGTTCTAGGTATTTCCATATGTATAGCTAAGAAAAAGAGAAGACTTTACCTGAAACATAAAGCATGACTGAGAATGCCAGTTAAGAATTACTGTAAAGAAAAGAGTTACCATAAGGATACTGCAAATTATACTGAATAATCCAAAGGAATTCTGCAAGATGAATCAAGCTTGCAATAATTTAAATGTATTTTACAAAAAAAAATAGACTTTGGTGATTATTTTAACTGTAGTAAAACCAACTATTAAATATAAATATTATTAGCAAATGTAGTAATGATTGGGTCATCATTGAAGTTCTGATGCTGGTAAAACTCTCCATGAAAGCCAAGGCACATTCTTCTGACTAAGTTATTAAAACAAGTGGTTTTGTTTCACCCTTTTCTGAATTTTAGAATGTCTTTGTTTGGTTTTAAGACTTAATGTATAAAGAAAAGTTAAAATTTGCAATGCATGATCTCTATGAGGAGAACAAATGCCTTTTTTGGGGAGGAAAGGCAGGTTTTTCATATTGCAAATATTCTTCCAGACAGATGCACAGTTTCTTGAGAGATAATCTGATGATCCCTGCTCTGTCTTTTCTCTTTTAAATACAGCTCAGCTGGTGAGTCAGCTCTTCCACAATCTCTATTGCCATCTGTTTTGATTTAGAAATTAGTTTAAATTACAGATATGATTTTGCTCTCTTATTCCTTTTTCCTTCTGTTTTTAAAGTAATACATTTCTAGGAGGAAAGGAAGAAAAGTAATAACACCATCTGATTAGCAAATGTCAGTAATAGATGTAATCATTTATTACTGTCAGAACAACTTAATTTTTCTTCCTCATTTTCTTCAGATGGCCTTAATGGAGTATTTAGTTACTTTTGATTTCATACAGAGCATTTGTTGGGGTTGTTTTGTCAGCTCAGATAGTCAATTGTATAACGAACGAGAGATAATTGAATGAATTTCAAATTTCTGAGAAACATCTTATTGACAGGCATTTGTGCCAGTATTTGTGTCTGGGTTAGCTGTCACTGCGAGGTCTCATGGCCATGTCTCAGGCTTCTGAAATCGATACTCAGTGGTTGCACATCAGTGGCACAAAGCATTCGTGCTGGCACTCCTGCATGTTGCAGCAGCAGAAGGCACAAGAGGGGTCTGTGCTGTCAGTGGCACTTGCTTTGTGAAGCTGTCCCAGTCACCAGGCTCCAGCAGACCTTTTTCCCTCTGCAATGTGCACTGGATAACAAGCTAAAACTAAGTCATGTGCTTGTGCCTGCAATGTCAGACTTTTTGGTATATATTTGGTAAGATGTCCCCAATAGATTTAAAAACTTGAAAGACCACTGCATGTTTTCCTGTTTCCATTACCACTCATTTCTTTGCTGATGATTTCTATTAAAGTTATTTGTAATAAGCACATCTGTTTTGTTTAATACTTGAAGACTGGAAAATCTCTGAAGTTTCTATTCTTCTAGACAAGTATATATAACCACAATGATGTTTTTATGATTTGAAATAACTTAGAACTATAAATTCCGAAACAAGAAAAGAAGATGATGTCGCAACACTAATTTTCATGGCCATAGATCTTGTAAGTGTACCGTAAACTTGTTTGTAGTAATCTTTATTTTGGCAATAGATGAAAGAAAGAACCCAGCAGTATTAACTAAAGATCACCGAAGAGATAAAGAGCATGTCCACAATGCATAAATGAAAAAAATATTGACTGATAGTTAACAAATTCTTACATACATCACATAATTATTTATGGATGATAAACTGTTCTAAGCATTTAGTTGGCAGCAGATGAAAAAGAGGCCTGCTGTTGATTCTGGCACAGAACCCTAACATTACTCAGCAACATAGTTATGAGCATTGTAAATACAGCATATGGAAAAACCAACAAATGACTCTTTAGATGCATAAGTGATTAAAATTCAGTGTACTTACTGTATAAGGTCAGCTGTAAACACTCCTTAAATGTAAGTCTATGACATCTCAGCTGCTTAGTCCTTGCTTCTTTTTTTAGAATATCTCCTCTTATTCATCTATGCAAGAATCTTTTAAAGAGTCCTCTGATTGTGTCCTGGTAGAGATGAACTAAAAATCTCCTCACTGTCATGCCCTCTGGCTCAATATTACCTGCCTGGATGTTAGTGGTCCCATCTAGAACATGAAATGAAGTGAATTCTCAGGTGAGCCACAATCACGGCAGCAAAGGCCATTTACATCTCTGTCTGTATGTAGTGTATTTGAGCATTGTTTTAAAATGGAATGTGCTAGAGATGGTTTTGAATGTAGAAAAGTTATCTTAACATTAGAGATTTTTAATTTGGAAAATGAAAAGAAAGAGATTTCACCCAAGCATGATGAAGAATTTCTTTACTATGTGAGTGACCATTCATTGGAACAGGTTGCCCAGAGAGGTTGTGGAGTCTCCCTCACAGGAGATATTCAAGAACTACTGGGACACATTCCTGTGCCAAGCTGTGGGCAATCCTGTCCCATCTTTTGTGACACTACCAGCTGCCACAAAGCTTCCTCTTCACCCTGCTAGAAAGAAGGCAGCAGCACTTATTATGGAAGAGTACAAGATGTGGCTATATCACCATAATGAAAGAGTCACAGTAATGAACAACACCAAGATACATTCTTTATGACGTCTTTTTATTTATTAAAAAAACCCCAAACCACCCCAAAATAGTAGGAAGCTAATATAAGGTAGGTTTTTCTTGAAGGCAATTGTTTAATTAATAATTAGTGTCCTCATTTAAATAGGATAAGCTGTAACTTTGGTAACGTTCATTATCATTAAATGTTGGTTTAAATTAATCTAAAATATTTCCAAGCCATTGGGGTTGAGAGGTTTTAATATGAGTGTAAAGTTTGCATCCAGGATCTATGGACTGCGATTAGATTGAGAAACATATGAAAATTGTAGTCTAGTCAGGGAATAAGTGTACTGAATTAATTTTTAGCCTTCTGTCATGGTACCAGATAAAAAGCAGGTTTAGCTCTGATGTAACTGGGTGGTGAAGAACGGGCTGCTATGCAGGAGTGGTTTCATGAACCCATTAAATAAGACAGAGACACAACTGACCAGCAGCAATAGATAGGAAAAGTGACTGGAGTCTCTCTAGCCTGTGGGGGAGACACAGGTCAGGTGCAGAGACAGGGGAAATGCTGTGTCACTGTTTATTTGTCAAATATGCTGCCTCTGGCCATGTGCTTCAGAGAAAGGAAACTTGTAATAGGGGACCACTGTGCTGCAAATAAAACTCCTTTCCTGTAGCAAGCTGTCACCATGCAATAGTAAAACTCTGTGATGCTGTTGTGGTTTTAAGCCCAGCTGGAGATGGAACACCACACAGCTGCCCACTCAACTCCACCTCTCTTCCCCTAACCATGGTGCAATGGGGGGAAAATCAAATTAAAACTTGTATGTTAAGAATAGTTTAATAATTGAAAATACAGCAAAATGTAATTATAATGGTAAATAATATTAACAACAATGATAATAAAAAGGGACAAAACAAGTGATGCACAGTGCAATTGCTCACCACCCACTGACCAATGCCAGACTTCCCTTCTAGAAACTGAATCAGCCCGACTTTTGGATTACTCCCCCTCAGTTCATATACTTGGCATGACACTCTCTTCATTTGGTCTGTACAGGTCATCTGTGTCCAAGCTGTGTCCCTCTCAATTTCTTTTGTGCACCTCCTCAGTTGCAGAGTGTGAAACAAGTGGGAAAAAAGAGTCTTTGACTTAGGTTAGTCACAACTTAGTAAAAAAACCTATAACATCAGTGTGCTATCAATACCCTTCTAATTCTAAAACATAGCATAGCACTCTAACAGTTACTGGGAAGAAATACTAACTCTACCCTTGCTGAAGTCAGAAGAGATGCAAATACCTATATTCATCTCATGCTGTGAATTATTATTCTGTTATTTCAGTTAACATGTATAAATTATAATGGAATAGCATGACAGAACACAGTAATCATCATATACAGCTGGTTTTAGTTTTGAGCTTCATGCAAAGGGCTTGTTGCCTCCTACACATGAGTATATCCAGGGGATTCCAGCCCTTGTAAAGGATA
This sequence comes from Donacobius atricapilla, assembly GCA_013397315.1. Taxonomy (NCBI): domain Eukaryota; kingdom Metazoa; phylum Chordata; class Aves; order Passeriformes; family Mimidae; genus Donacobius; species Donacobius atricapilla. Next base: position 193,607 of record WBMY01006609.1, on the reverse strand, counting down.
CTGATCTCAAAAAGAGGAACATTCCTAGTGCAATCACGGCAACGAAAAAGGCAACACCTTTTGTGGCTCCATTAACTCAGTTTCCCCTGATACCAAGGGATAATGTAGCCTGGCTACTAATGAGGCTTCAGGCTTTCATCTCCCTCTTTCCCCTCTCTTCCCCAGTTCCTGCAAAATTTGTGACAGGAAATGCACATCCATTTCTGTTCTCAACATGTGGCTAATAACAAAGGAACACACCACAGATTTCAAGTTTGTGGTGTGTTCCTTTGGCACCCAGCAGAGGGATAGGGTTGGTGAGGAGTGGAGGACAAGGAAGCCACTTCCCCTCCTTACCCAGAAGGGAACACAGAGTTCAAGGCTCACTGTGCTTTGCAAGCAGGACACCCATCTGGCAGTGATGGGGAGAGGAAGCTGCATCCCTGTCCATGCTCTGAGAGCTGCTCTGTCCTGTTGAAGGGGTTGATAGAGGACGAGACCGGCCCTCATCTGCTTCTCTGCAGCTGAGTGTGCTCCAGGGAGGCACCCCGTGCTGTGCCATGGGGAGATGTGGTTGATGAACGCCTGCTTCCAGAGCTCACTCAGACTCGGATGTCAGCCCAGCCTGAGCTTCCTAATCATGAGAGCAGATCCAGCGGTGGCTGGAGGGAGCTGCCTACAACAAGGGGTGACCCAGGAGCTACATGATGGCTAGGCTGGCAGGACTCCAGGAGGGTGGCAGGACACCTGGGGCAAGAGCAAGGGCATGAGCCCTCCCCTTGATGCAGCTCCTAAACAAGGTGGAGAAGGACCAACAGAGGCTTTTTCTCCCTTGGCTGATCCAGGACTGTGGCACAGGCAACTAAAGCCCTCAGCAGAGGAAAGAGGATATTTTAAGCACCTCTGTGTCTTCAGTGCTGCAGGGCAGGACTCGCCCATGCCTTGCACATCCTTCCTCCCTCTGCACTTGCTGGGCTTTCCCAGGGGCAGGGTGATGGCTGGGGGCTGGCAGGACAGTCCCCTGTCACTTTTCCTTTTCCTGCACATCTGTGCACAGCCAAACATTATTTGCTCGGAAATATTTCTTTTGAAAAGTGACACTAGTGAGGGGACATGGTGCAGAAAGCACTTCAGGGTTGCTTGGGGAACAGCAGTAAGATCTTAAGTAAAGCTCTTTTTGTTAGGTAAAGAAGTACAAGGACAGGAAGGGATAATGAGGGAATAATTGAAGATTAGAGAAAAGGAAAGACAAAGCCCCTGAGCTTTGACCAGGAAATCTCACTTTTTCGACAGTATTGTCCTACTGTGTAACTAAATTGTGAAAATACTGCCATCATCTGGATGATTAAAAATATAATCCTTATTTTCTTACTACTAGTTTGGAAAAAAATTGAGAAAGCAATAGCAAATTTCTGCCTAAATAAAAATGTCACCTAATCACAACAAAGAATAAACAACTAGTTTTTGAGATGGAGGACTGTGGCTCTACCTGTCATAATTTGTGGTTGTAATGATGCCAGACTTAGAGACCAATGCAGGTAGCTGTATGTTGGGGGTTCTCTGTGAAGGAGGGGGCGTAGATAACTTTTGTGAAGCATAAAGTGCTTGTCTGTCCTAAAAGCTCTTACAGAGCTTGCCTAATTTTGAGAGAAATTAAACCACACCACAATGCATGAAGCTTTATAGTTTTCTTCTGAATGTAAACTTTCTTTGGAGGTATGTTTTTTTCAGACTTGGAACCTGATTTTTAGATGGCATTTCCTCTACACACCTTTTACTCTATTTCTTATGTCCAGTGACAGCAAAACTTGTAGGTGTTTATGCATTAAAAATTTACTAGTATTAAATATTGTCACAGACTGGAATCTCAGACCTACTTTGAGGTATAAGACTGGTAAAAATTAGTGCTTCAAATATTTTTAGGTAATGTACAAAACTTGGTTCTGCTTATTACATCCATAGTCAGTAAAAGGCAGCAGCTTAATTATGTTTGAAAATATGAAAGGTCCTTTCATGGACGTTCTTGAGCAAGTTTGTTAAATGAACTGAACCTTTGTTGACTTCTTAAATTAACCAGGGTATAAATTATGTGAAGGGAAGCCTGCTTTCTTGTTTTGTCCATTAGAGAAAAGCACAAGCTTCTTACACTAAAAAAAACCAGACTTATTAATTCCTTAACATTTGAAGTCAATCCAAATGGCACACTGCCAAAATAGATAATATGAGAAAACTCCATATTTTATATTCATTCTACTAATGTAGAAAATATATGGCTCTCTAAGGAGGGCTGTGAAAATGTCTTGGGAATACTAAACAGGCAAACTGTGTAGTTTCAGAAGAAATCTTTCCACAAAGGGACTTGATTACCACACCGTCATGATATTGTCAGCAAGCTTCAAAGGATCAGCTTTCTACAGGCTTCCTGAAACTTGGAGTTGTTGACTGAATTTCACTTGCCATGTCTGTATTTCAGTTTACAGTATATTTCTTATATTTAGGATATCATATATTCATATGTATATACACATAAATAAATTTAAAGAATAAAGAGGGGGGGGGAAACTTAAATCTTAAACACTAGCAGGATAAAATCTGTGAAAGTGATTGCAATAATTGATCCTCATATATAGACCCACCACTTGCTATTGCATACTTGTTTAAAAGGAATTTCCTTACCAGTCTATATAAGTTCAGCACTCTGAAATAGCTAAACCTTCTTCATATGTAGAGCAATTAGGGAATAACTAGTAACTAAAAGGTAGTAAATACAAACCATTATATTTTTATAAAAGGTTATTATCCAGTACAATAGAAAATTGCTCAATGGAGGTGGTGGTCACAATGTATCCTTCAGGTGAGGACAAAGGTGGTAGGGATAATGTCATTATAAACTTGTGTGAGCCCAGATAAGATAACCACTATAAGCTACAGGAACTTTCTTGTCCCAGAGCTACGTGATCAAACACCACCAAAGTTAGTAGAGCTCAGAAAACAAATATTGGGAACTGCTCTTAGTTGTGTTCATAGATGTAATACTGAAAAAAGTCAGAAATAGAATAGAGGAAAAAGTTTAGAATTTTAGAAAATCTGGAAGTTTGAATTTAAGAAATAAATATGCAATGCATAAGCTTGTCTTTGAAACAAACGTTAGCTTTCTAGTGTCTTTCTCAAGGACAACATCATGCCAAGTCAAGTGAAATACTTGTGCTAGGGATGTTGGAATTATGGCGTCCTGGGTTGTTGTATATCAGCTGGGCATGTGGGAGTAGCTATGATGTGACAACAGGTCAATGAGTTATGGGGTTTGTAGTGTTTTGGAGAAGATCAAACCTCACTTTACTTTCTGCTGAAAAATGTAAGTAAAGATTCTGAGGTCATATATCTGTGGAGGATTGGGGGATTTTTGAAATAAATTTATTTTGGTAATAAATATTTTCATTTTGAAGCATAAATTGTTCTGTTCTGAGAAACAACTTTGTTGTTGTTTGTGATACTTTAAGAATTTTTCCCCTGCCTCTGCTTTTTCTTCTACCTGACTATTGCTTCTTACAAACAGCCAGGCATCCCTGCAGGTCCAGCTGCCTACACCAGGAAAAGAGAAGTTTCACAGTCGCCAGGGGTGAGGAGCACCCAGAGTGCCTCCTGAGCAGGAAGGGAACTGCTGCCCCGTCCATGTGGTGAAATGGACACCGAGCACAAAGTATTTCTATATCATAACAGAAAAAAAATGCCTTCAGCAAGAATCCAGGACAGTCAATTGCATAAAGGTTTTATGTAGAAGGAAAGGTTGCACTGGTGTGCTGGTACAAAAGAGCATTCTTCTTGGCAATTTGAGGTGTTCATCATTTCAATTATAAGTATTTTAGAACAAAATTTAGCTATCTTAATATTCTCAAACTTTTTTAACATAAAAATCTGACATGAATTGGATTTCTTCCTTTCCTCTGCTGGCAGTATTTAGGATTACTAAATTGTCAATTGATATATCTTAATTAAAAATATGAAAAATAATGGGATGCATTCAAATGTCAGTGTTTTTTGCTGTAGCACACCCAGTAGTGCTCTTTTCTACAGTACAAAATATTTCACACTGAAATAAAATAACCAGCCTATATTTCCATCATCTCAAATTCCACTAAGAGTGCATCAAATATGGAACATCTATAACTCTGATTACAGGCAAATAACCTTTGATTTCATTTACCAGTTCTTCACAAAAGCTGTGTTTGACAAGGATGGCACACAATTTAACAGTTCACTTTAATGAGACCTAAACAGAGGCATTTTGAGCTGTTTCTGTAGGTAGTATTCAGAACTACATGGGGTCTGTCCTACACTCCTGTGCTGGCCATTTAAAGCCAAAGCTGTTTGTTTGGAAAGTTCCAAGTCCCTCAGTAACCTCTCAATGCTGTTCAATGCAATACTGCAAACTTTAGATGCTTTTTTGTCTTTGAAAAATGAATGTGCATAGACACACTTTGAAGAGAATCATGGAGAAGATCTGACGAAGGGATGGAAGGCTTTTGTTTTCCTGTGTCTCATTCATTTACCCATGACACGATAGTGAAGAAGCTGAACACCCAAACACCACAGATTTACTGAGTGTATGCTGTCACTTTGAAAATAACAATAAAATTAGCAAAAAAATATCCATTGAAAATATGTATGTCAGGAAAAACAGTAGTTCTTCATCAGGGAAACACCGCAAGAAAATATGTTGCTTAACTGCTAGCTGTGGACAGCCTTGCCATGAAAATGGTTTTGGTGGTGGGAGCTCCAGAGCTGGCATGTGTCAGTCTGCCCCACAAGCTCCTCTATGCCCCTGGACTACATGTGATGCCTTTGGTACCCTGAGCTGATTCGGACCCTTAAAATCCAGGAGCTGGATCTTCTAAACTAATTTTATTTTTAAACTTTTAAGAATTGTTTTTAAAACAATTTCTTTCTGCAGAAAATATTAGAATTCTCTATCTCTACTTATCACAGTTCTTTTTTTCCCTTTTAGTCGCAAGGTATTCCTGGGTTGGAGTTGAAAGCATCCTGCATCCAGTCACCTCTATATGGGGCATGGTGTCCTTCCCACTTGGCTCCCACCCCACACTCCCTGCTGCCATTGGAGGCTGCCTCCACCCTCTTGGCTCTTTCCCATTCACCAGGATCAGATGAGCCCCTCTGCAGCAGCATTCAGGTTGGATGGGAAGGAAGGAGGTGCCTCATATCAAACTAGATGGCGCAAAACTATGAAGATATCAGAGAAACCTCTTGTTTCTTTGACAGAAGGAAAAGTTACTCTCACAACACTTATTCAAGTCAGAGAGTGCTACGTCACTTTTAAGGAGGAGAGACGTACGAGTACATTGTTATATTAATATATTGAATGCAATATTTTCTCTTTTTTCTTATGGTTGACTAAGGTTGGAGGGGAATAAATAATATGTTATAAGTCTCTATAAGAATGATACATCTGTAGTGAACTCTTCAAGCTGCCAAGCAGCATTATACAACTTTCCTTATATTTAACTAATTCTTACCTTCTAGTAAAGCCTGAATGCTCCAAATTAAAGTTGTAGGGGTTTTGTTTAAAGGGAGATGGAGGATTGGTTCCTGATTATGCACTGTTTGCTGAAACAGGATATTTCATATAAACTGTGGCTGACAGTTCTGAGCAGATGGCAATTCCAGGGATCAAACTGTGATCACAAGGAAAACATTCAGAAAACAGTATCTCCTTGTTGAAATATTGTGCATTCACATGGAAATTGTAAAATTACTGCTCCATAGACAGGAATATAATCATCCTGGTGAAGTTTTAAAACAGTCTTTAGGAAGTTTGAGTTTTACCAAAGGCCCTGAGATAAAATTGTTCATAGTACTGATGTTAGGAAGGATGGCTTGTAATAGGAGTGCTTGAGTCTGCAAAAGAAGGAATGCTAAAGAGAGATGGGAAAAGAGCAGAGATGCTTAAAACACCTCTGAGAAAGGAACATTCTTATGCTCATTAGTTCATTAGTAACCATGCATGAGTGATGCCACTCCAAGAAGGAGCAGCAAAAGCAACCCATCTCTGACAGCCTCTCTAAATATTGTACAGCCTGTTTCAATCCACTTCTCCAGGCCTTTTGAGGATTTAACGAAATGCATATTTTTGTTTAATTGAAGTGTACCAGTTGAAGGGTACCTTCAATGCAGAGGTGTGGTTTGACTGTTCAGTGCATTGAGCCCTGAAAAACGATAGGCAAAATTCATTTGAATACAGTGGATGCATATTTTAGTGGACTTTAATTAAAGGATTTCTACAAAACCAAATGGATTGTAAATCCCTTCTTTTTAGTGTACTTAAAATATTTGAAAAAAAAAATAAAAAGACTGTATTTCATGGGTCTGTATGGTTTTGTCTTTCTCTTGTTTTTCTCATATAACATGTCTAAGTCTACTCTCTCAGCTCATTCCCAACAGGCTAAATCTAATTTGAAAGTTAATGCACTGCCTTAAAACAAAAGACTTGAAATTAATTAAACCTCTATAATTGGTATTTTGGGAAGTCTAATTTATTTCTAGACTTATGTAGTGAATGTAAGTATATTGATGAGTTTGTGTCCTTGAAAATAATATTAATTTAAAAAAATTATCAAGGCTAATACCTTTCTTTGATTATTGTCCCACAACTTTATCAAAACCTTTTTGCTGTTTCTATTTCTCACCACCATTGTTTGGACTAATAGAAAAGACATGCAGAGTAATAGGAAAAAAAAAAAATCAAGGACCCAAAGAGATTCAATATTCATATGTAGTCGTTGCTGTCTTTGGCAAATGTCTCACATTTCTTAGCACACAAATCCTACTGATATATGAAGGAGCATTGCTTTCAGCATGAGCATGAAATAGGGAAATGTCATTTATACCAAACATCTACATAATTTGTCATTTGGGCTGTATAATAGTTTTAATAAGCAGTAAACATTGTTAAATAACAATATTAGAAATATCTGCTGTTTTATTTTTACAGTTCTCTGAACTTCTTAAACAACAATGATGTCAACTTTGAAATTCTCATATTTTTTTTCTTTTTAGTAGGAAGCAGAGGGCAAATGTGCAGGAAGGACGCTCCTCACTGCCAGAAGGCACTTCATCCAAGACCTGGCAAGATCAACAGTGAATGCAAGTCACATTTTCCTGGACATTTGTTAGAAATATGTGAAATAAACTGCTGGTGGTTTCCTTTTTGTGCTGGACAGATGTGTTTGCAAACTACTAGGAAAAGGAATTTAGTTGGCAGCAAATTTAACACGAAAGTGAATACAAAATGAATAGCGAATGTGTATGGAGATAGCTTAGAGCACTTAGAAAGCACTACATGAGTGAATGCAGAAAGTTGCATTTCTGAGTTTCTCCAGCTTTTGAACATGTATCAAAATTGAATTATTTTTCAGCTTACTTTCTACGCATATTTTCCATCAATATTTTAAAGATGTATCCAGTTAGTATCTAGACAGCGTGTATGCAGACTGATCCAAAGAGAGATGCAGAAAAGGGATTTGAATAAGGAGATTGTGAATTCTTCTAAGGATTTTATTAGCATTTTTCATTTTCTCCTCATCACAAATGATAAAATTATATTAAAGTAAATAAAAAATAGATGAGGAAGAAGAAAACCATAAGCACATTTAAAAATTATTTCAAAACACTGAGTGAAATGGAGCTAGGTGCTGGGTGTACTGCAAAAGACAAACAAAAATACGACATTGTCTCATGACTCATAGTCCAGACTGAGTATACTGGTAGGATATTTAAAGCTACAAAGCCAGTATGAATGTAGGAATCATCAGTCAGATACTTTGCTCATCATGCCCCACCCTAACGCTGCTGCATCACACCATGAGAACTGAGAGGAAACCAGCTACATAAAAATCCTAGTAAAATAAAAGACAACATCTCTTCAGACTTCTGTATTAAAAGCAGATGTTTTATGCCACATCTTTTTTGGTGTAAAGGTATTTGCCATAAAACACCCTTCAGTAATGAACTGAAATAGAAAATTAAATTCAGGATCTCCCTATGACATCTTTCCTTATTAAAGAAAATTTTAAAGTCATAAAATGATAGTATTGTCATCTTTCATTGAGGCCAATAGAACATAAATTCATTATATTTATATCTTGAAAATCAGTCATTCCTTGCTGTGATCCTGTTTATTTCCAGCATAAATGTGTTTTGCCACTGAGCAAAGCAAGGATTATTTCTGATAAGCTTGTTTTTCTGTTCTCTGTATGCAGAGGTTCAGACACTACTTACCTCTTACACAATGGAGGAAAAAAAAAGCCCATTGAGCTCACAAATGTCCCTTAAAATCATATTTTTTGCCATAAGGATATTGTTGTTTCTTGTGGTAAGCATTACATTTCTAACTGGTCAATAATGTTCCTTCTTTTTGTGGAATAGTAAGCGAGACATTTCAATATATTTCATTTTAAAACATTTTAAAATTGAAGTTCTGTAGTACAACAAGTATTCTGCTTTATAAGGCAATAAAAGCTTTAAGAAAGACATTTCAAACTTCCATAATAAAAGCAACTAAACCCTAATCCCAGTATTGCCACAGAGAACTGAGGTTTTGTTTAATAGCTTAGGTTGATGGTTTCAGCTATAATTGGAAACATCTTCCTGAGTTTCTTGACTATTGTAAACTACTTCAGGAAATCATTCCTTTTTCAGTGGGTGAGGAAAATGTTTAGAAAGAAATGCAGTGCACAGTTCACAAAATACTGTCTGTTGCCAAAATGGAAGATGGAGAATGAACCAAAAGGTTTAGCCACTAGAATACACTCCCTGATTACAAGAAATATCCTCAAGATGCCTGCCTGAGGTGGGTGCCTGGCAGGACTTCTGCCTACATACATGCAAAAAACAGCTGTCCCATTGTCATGCTCTGTGATGCTCAGCCTTGTCTCTAACACAGTCTTTCTTAGAAGATTCAGTTTAAAAATCTGTTTACCTATTTCCTGTGGCTGGCCCAGTCCAGGAGGTGAGCTTAGGCTGTTCTCCATGTTTGCTACCCTGGGTTCCTTACAAAATGTTGCTGTCACATCCTCTTTCATTTGAGGCAGTATCTCTGTAACTTGTACGGTGTGTATTGTACTATTCCTTAATTAGTAGCTTTTTAAATAGCCCACCCATGCAGGAAGTGAGAAACTTGTGTTTACTTCTTTCTTAGCGCAGAATACATCTAAATCTATATTTCACATTTAGTGAGTGTGTCAAATGGCTAAGCAAGAAGGCAGTTAGGATTCAGGTATTCTCTGGACTCTTTGTTGAAGCCCTTCCAGAAGAAAAAATGCGAATTCTTATGGCCATGCAGCTCAAGCAGAGTAAATACATTTTAAAAGGGACAGAATTGCAACTGTACATTTAATGTTTAATGCATATTCGATTTCACTCTGAAGATTTAAGTCCAAAATGGGTCAATGCACTAAAGGTCTAAATGCAAAAACGTTACTTTCTGTGCTTCAGTCCAAATTTTATGTTCTAAACCCCTGCTGGGATCTAATACTGTAAGAGCCTAGGGCCTATAGTCAAAAATTAAAGTAGCAGTAAAAGAGCCCAGATGCTGAGGAAGACTCTTTAAGCTGTTTTATCTGCCTACATTTTGCCATGTGGGATCAATATGCTATGTCCTCATAGTGTGTCACTGAGTTATATATAATGTGATTTGTGTTTAAAAGGACTTAACAGATCCATTTGTTCCAATCCCTCTGCCATAGGCAGGGACACCTTCCACTAGAAAAAGTTGTTCAGTGCCCCATCCAGCCCGGCCTTGAGCACTACCAGAGACTGGACATCCAAAACTTCTCTGAGCAACATGCTCCAGTGCCTCAACACCCTCACAGTCATGAATGTCCTCCTAACATCTAATTCAATGTATCTTCTTTCATCTTAAGGCCATTACTCTTCTTGAGTAGACTTGAATGAGTTCCTTCTTATTCACTAAGAAGTCAGCTTGTAGGCTAAGAATGTGCTACAAATAATCCTGTTGGAAATGGTATTTACCATTAGCAAATTTTCAGAACAGCCTTGCCTCCTGTTTGTCAGAAGAAATACTAGCAGCAGACCTTAATCCCCACTTCTATTAAATGGAAATTCTGCTCTATAACTCCAGTGGGAAGGTACCAGGAATGTAGATATTGCCTTTTTGACTTTTACCTTGTACAACAGTGTTCCTCCCATCCTATTGGTATCAAATAGAAGTATTAATATGGATGTGTGAAGCAAGATGTTGGATTCTTCAGAAAATTTCAGATATTTTAGTGAACTTTTATAAAGGTCCTGCTGCATTCTAACCAAGTGACAGAAGGTAATTTATCCTGGAGAGTGTGACATTCTTGACATTAAAAGAACTCAAAATTTAAGGCACTTTAAAGTAAAACAAACAAAACAAAATGAACAAAAACATGAAAGAATGAGTGGCGTAGTAATCATAGTGTAGTGATTGAGGTCAGAAGAATTTCAAAGCTGGTTTTAAATAACTTTTTCATAATCCCTAAGGAAGTACAAAAAATTCTTTCTACTAGAAAATGTGTCTGCACTGGAGAACTTTTTTTCATTTACTGGTCTTTAGTTTCATCATCTCCTTAGATTTATGCATTTGGTACATTGTAAACCTTGCTCTGATCAAATCCTACTGTGGGCAATCCCCTGAAATCAAGTTACAGAAAGGCATTCCGGATAAGCACTTTGAAAGACTTCCATGATTAAAATCATAATTGTTCTAAAAACTAAAACATTAGAAATATTGCAGTGCTTATATTGGAGGTAATGTGTGTTTTTATCTAGATACAATGATAGACTAAATTTGTGTTCAAAATAGGTCTTATTTCTTAGCACATTTCATAAAATCAGACTATCAATTAGTAAAACTGTACAGCACTTTTATGGAGCTTGTGGAGACAAAAGAAGGTGCGGACACAAACAAAATACCTGAGGTTTAATCTACATTTCAGAGAAAGGTTCCGTAGGACAAAAGAATAAAGTAGTAATTGCTTCAGATTCACTGGTCTTCTGGCGGACTTTCTTACCTGGGGTAGTATATCCCACTCATGCAGGTTCTCAGGGAGCTGAAGGCTCACATCTGAGTACCCCCATGTGGACTGAGCAGACATGTTATTGACTGCAGATATCCTGTGAACCAGTGAAACAGATTTTGTATATGCACCGCCCCTTGACTCTTAGCTTTTCTCCTCTGTATTTTTTAATGTCTTTCTTGCCATTTTGGTTTTTCTTCCACTCTCTTCAGTTTAAAAGTGTTCAGTCTCCTGTTCTATATGAGGAGGAGAGGGGAAACAAGAGCATGGGTACTATGAACTCAGATTTACTGAGCGAAGGCAGCTACATTCCTCATGTATAAATGAACCCTGCAAGACGTATTTTTGCTTTTCTATTTTCACTGACAGCAGTATAAATTGTGTCTAAAGATCTGACAGTTCTTTTATGGATCATTTGGATGAAAATGTTTTTCCATATGTGCACTTCACTGCCTGTACCCTTAATACGGATGTGCCTTTTGCCACGCAGGAATGCATACATTGGTTTGTAAAAAAGATAAGAATGTTCAAAGAGTAAACCTATGGATGTGAAAACATTAAAGGAGATTTAACAACTAAACAGAAAGCTAGATTAAAGGGTGGCATCTTTTCACTGCGTTCCTTCCTCTACTAATGTAAGCTCTCTCTCATTTCCACTCCAATGTGGATGAAGGAGTAGATCTCCTGCAAATGGGCTATGTCAAAACAACGTAAAGCAAAAGGAGCAATGGAACATTTATTGCCTTTCTTATTCTGCCATAACCCATTACTGCATCACACCTGGCAGTAATGTAAATATTTTTGTCTCACTGTATTTTAACAGACATTTAAAGTATAAATATAAGAAGAGAGAAAATATGTGTAGGGATGTTTAGAAAAGTGACATCTTTCTCATTTGGAGGCTGACTATTATACAACAGGTGTTTTCTCTTTTTTTTTTCTTTTTCTTTTTTCTTTTTTTTTTCTTTCTTTTTTAGATGTGTTGAAGACTCCCCAAATATCTTAGGCTGATAAGAAAATAACTGAGGTTTTCTGAGCACAGGACTGAAAGATAATACTGCAGTGAAACACTCTTTTTCCTTCCATGACCCTACACCAGTTGTTTGACCTCTCTGCCCAGTCTAACAGGCAATCTGTAAAGCCAGCAGGAAGAATAACAGCTCCCCACCTCAGTATGATATTTGAAATACTCAGTGTTTGTAGATTACTTTGAACTAGAGATCAGTCAAGCATGAACACAACTCCCCATCAAAGGTGGAAGATAGTAGCCTTCCACTGCTGTAATATCTGGTGGAACCTTTGTCCTGCTCCCATCATGCCTATTACGGAGTGATTATTTTCTCTTTTCTCCTAACTGATAATTTTCTCTTTTTATCTGATCACACCTGCTTTTTTTGGTTAAGAAACAGTGACATTTCCTAAATTTTTTTCTGTATTGTCACCAAGGGAATGATGCATTTAGCTGCTTCAAACAAGTTTTTTCAGTTCCATAAGGATTCTAGGAGATGTTTTCTTTCCAATTTGAAATGGAGAAGAAAAGGTAATAAATTTTTGTGAACATATAGTTCAAGCCCAATTTTAATCTTACAATAGAAAGTTTTTTTCATTTTGCCCTCTACATTTGCTGGGTTTTTTAGTAATTGGAAATTCAAAAGAGCTGTTTACAATAGCAAAATCTGGGAAATTTTTTTGGGTAGTGAAAATGGGTTATTTTTCATTTGGAAGTGGGAGTGCTCTCCACACTTGAATTGATTATTTCCTGCATTTCAACATTGATGTGACATAGATTGAAGGAACTGAAGTATCTGAGGTGTTTTACTTGCTGAATGAAAACCAAAGTGCCAAAGAGTTCTCCCATGTCCTTGCTGGTTTTGTATTTCCTGATGCAAATTTTCTCTGTAAGTACTGACAGGAAATCTTGTGATCATAGAACAAGCAGTTGTGAGACTGAGGCGTATCTTTGGAGGGCAGCTGTTAGAAAACCAGTGGCCAGAAGTCCTCTGCAGGCTGCTCAAGTGCCTGCAGCTACAACTGTACAGTACCTTTCCCACAGAAGAGATGAAGGTCAGGGTGTGATGGTCCAGAGCTCCTCATACCTACGGAACTCACTGCCAGTCAGTTATCCTCAGGACAGGGCTTTGGCACTGACAGGGCTGCAGAGATAGCAAACCAGAGGAAACACTCTGGCCTGTGTTAGACACTGTGGAGTGCAGCAGAGCCAGAAATCTGTTAGCTGGGTACATCACACCCTGTAATTGCAGTGTCTGTATCACCAGATGTTCCGGCCAAGGAGAAGGATCCATGTGCAGTCAGAACCAGAGCAACCGCCCAGGAAGTTCTACTGTCACTTGAAAGACCCTGTCCCTGAACCAGACTGTTCTGCTTCCTCAACATCATAAATGTACTTATATATTGCCAGTGCCATGTGTGGAGAGCCAGTGTATTTTTCATTCATTTTAATTCCTTTTTTTCCCCTCAATTTTTCAAAAGACTTGACTCTGCTTTTAGTTTTGCACTTTGTTTTTCCTAAGTCATACTATTGAACATGGAACTATTATTCAGAAATCTGTTGCTTTTTGCTTTACACTGGAAAGTCAAATTGAGGGGGAAAAACCCTCAAAATACTTTTTTTAGAATATATGGTGAAAAAACCTGAATTTACATGATATTTCTCATATGACCCCATACAAAATGCATGTAAGTATTTCCAGCCCAAGTCATAAGAGACCAGACAGTTTTGTGGTGGTGGGTAAGGGGACAGTTGGTGACCATGAGGAACTTCAAGATTTCCTAATCACAGCCACTACAAACATTTCCATTGCATTAATACATTTGTTCATGACAGTTACCTAAACATGCCAGCAGAATGAACAAATACCTGTTCATCCTGGTTGCAAATTATGTTTGATGTTTTTCCATTCAAGGTTTACATGAGTTCAGTCTCAATAATCACAGTCACAGGATGAAAAAGGTTGGAAGGGACCACAGAGGGTTACCTGGTCCAACCTCCCTGCTCAAGCAGGGTCATCCTAGAGCATAGGGCACAGGATTACATCCAGATGGTTCTTAAATATCTCCAGTGGTAGTGCTGGATAAGGACATTCTGTTCTAAATCATAGAACATACACAAAAGATGCCAAGCTATAGTATCCTAGGTTGTATTCAGATTTTCAATTCTACAAGATTTAGTGGCTGGAGCTACTTCCAAGTTACTGCAGATAGTATAATGAATCTTACATTTGCCTACATCAATACATCAGAATCAACATTTAAATTGCCAAAATTACTTAGTCTACCTCATGGGAAAAACACTGTAACATTAAACTAAATTCTCTACTACTTTGAAATGCAGAATAAAAAACCTGAAAGAAAAGGCACTAAGAATGTTTTTTGAATATGTCTTTCAAATGTTCTTTTCCAGACAATATACAAAAATTATTAAGAAAAGTTAATAGCTGAAGTTCTGTGGTTTATTCTTTATTATGTTGACTGAATAATGTATGAGACAAAGACCTAGCTCTACCAAATATTAGAAACCTAAGTCCATTCCAAACTCCATCTCACTTTGAAGCCAGTATGATGCTAAGTACAAAGTGTCTTCATGGATCTGGGCTTCAAACTTTATGCTGTTTATATGCCCTGAGCTGAATTTTTCAAGGGAT
>WBMY01006609.1:86083-178845 GCA_013397315.1 Donacobius atricapilla | reverse complement strand
AAAAGGAAAAAAAAGGAAAAACAAAAGTTCCTACAGGTACATACGGGTACATTGGCCAGAAAGTGAAGAATAAAGAAAACAATGACAGAAATTGCAACAACCAACATAGAGGAAGCTAAGGAACTTGACAATTTTTTTGCCTGTTTTTAGTGGTAATCTCTCTTCCTACATGTTTCAAGACCCTGAACCTTAAGGCAGCAGCAGGGACAATGAAGTCCCTCCTATTTTAGGACAAGAGCAGGTTCAAGACCCCCTGATGAACCTAAGCATATATTACGCCATGGGACCTAATGAGTTGCATGCCAGAGTCCTGACAAAATCAGTTGATGCTGCCAAGCCACTCCCAAGGATATTTTAAAGTCATGGCAGTCAGGTAATGTCCTCAGTGACTGGGAAAAGGGAAAGAGCAAGTCCATTTTTTAAAAGGGTGGAATAGATGAATGACCCTGGGAACTACCCACCTGTGAGTCATAACACAGTGTCTGGCAAGATCATGGATCAGATCCTCCTGGACAAGCATGTGTGACGGGGAACATACATCAGATGAATAAGTCTCTCCAGAGATGGACTTTAATGAGTACTTACATGGATTACATGAATCCTTACATGAATTCTTTCTCATGGAGGCAGTGGTAATTACTCTCAGGCCAGCATGGCACAGTTAAAAGAGTGGGGAATGGAAAAAAAAGCTTGCAGAATCTTCTGAAACCACTTATTTTTGGTAAATTGTCTCTCTGTCTATTTGACAGACTTACGTACTCAAGAGAGATAATATTCCTGATCCTAAGTGCTACCAACCAAATTGTGTACCCAAGAGTCACAATATACCCTTGGAGGAAGTATGCAGAAAGATCAGCCAGCTGGGGACTCAAAAAAACACAGATGAAAGATGTTTATAACTCCCTTGGGGTTAAAGATTTCAGGTCCAAGTGTCTTGGTGGATCTGGGCATATACCAGTGTCACGCCCAGAGAAAAGTCTTAAAAAGCCTTCATGGCTTGGGCACACTAATGACTTGCATTTGTCACCCTAGGGAGTCATTGGATGAGCAGATAACTGAACTCGAATCCTGTCAATGGCAGGCAAGTGTCCAAACCAACAGGTCCATTTTGCTATCTTGAATGTTTTTGTTTAAAGTTCTGATGTTTAGAAGAGTTTAGGTTTTAATGCACTGTCCAGGACACCCATGGATGCACTTTTACTGGTTTGGGTCGGGGAAAAGTGGGAAACACTTTGCCCACATTTTTCAGTTCCATCAACCTAAACCATCCAAGGCTATGTAATGCCCTGTGCAAAAATGTATTGTGGTTTTAGCTTGAAAGAAAAAAAAACAAACCGATTTTAAATAGAAAAAATTGTGTTGATAGAAGAAACAGTTTTAGATAGAGTAAGCTATCTTAATAATCTTAATAATTGTAATAATCTTAATAATTATTATGATTTTATAAGTAAAACCTTGTCTATATTCCATTGCTATACTGGACACAGTGCACAAACTGGGTAAGGATTTTTCTGTTACTGCTTAAATCTGTAATTAGTGACTTAAAAAAATCCTATTAAGAAGCCATTATATTTTAAATATATGGTTTTGGATTATAATCTGAAAATACTACTGTGGCAAAGGCCAGTAAAAATCACTAACCCAATAAGACTCAGATTAGTGATATTCTCTCTTTACTCCTACTGTCTGTTATATCCTACTTTGACCTGGATTGTAAAACAGGTGAAGTGAGATCTGTGGATTTGTACTTTGTATAGGGTCAGGAAGCCATGATTATAACATCTGGATTCTACCTCTGGACAAACAGCAATTGCTTGTGGAATCTGCTTGCACTATAATTGAGTATTGCCTACAGTGGTTTGTGCTGTACTTGAATTGTCTGGTTTCAGGTTACCCTGTGCTCAAGCATCTGCTCTTCAGTAGCCTAAACAAATCAATTCACAATTCAGCACAGAATTACTGCATTTTGTCTTGTTTTTTTTTCCTCATATATTGTGCAACCATTCTCCCTAATTCACAGCAATCATTGATGTGAAATTTCTCAGTGCAGTCCTTTTTGTATCCACAGGCCTTGCTCAGATGTTGGGCTGTCAAGTCATAGCAATGTTTTAGCTGCAGTTTTCTGCTGCTTTCTTTTTACAAAATTAAACACTTATCTACCTGGATCATATATTTGGCTTGTCTTACTAAGATTTTCTTCTGCCTTTCTGAAGAACTTTAAAAATAGCCTTTTTTTTCATGGAAGATTTCATCACACAGTTTGGAGGTGATCACTGTCAGATATATACAGCTGTATAACATGCTTCACATCTTGGCTCAATTTTTTACATGTGCCCCGAGATTTTAATCTCTGGTCAAAACACATATGTAAACGCATTTTTAAAAAATACAATGGTGAATATAATTCACATTATCTGATGAGAATTTCCACTACCAGTTGTGACAGATCCATCTTTGTTTATCTTCTGAACAAGTAACAGCCACAAAATTAATGTATTGACTTCATTCTGGACAAAATCAAGATGCTTAAGATGGATTTAAAATGGAAACACTGAGCCCATTAGGTAGGGCAAATAGTACTGAGAGAGAATTTATTAGATCCACTTGGTAGTGGACCTATTTGTAAGGAATTCTAAGAGACTGTCATGTTATACTGGTCTTTCTAAGTGGATATTCCACAACAATCAAGACTTTGCTCTTGAAACTGGACTGCATAACTGAGGTTATTTTCTTATTACTGCTATTACTTTCTAATTACATTGCCCTATTTTCTCTTTTACCGTCAGCTTGTCAAATCCTGAAGCACAGTCTATAATGATTATGCCTCTTTCACTAACTAATAAGACATTCCACTGAACTGAGGTTCATTAGCTTTATGGCCCCAAAGTTGATAATTTTTTTACATTCAGTGTAAGTGGCATAAGCAGCTGATGGCTTTGTGCAATTGCATGTCAGGTTTTCTTTTCTGTCATTAGGGAACTGCAGAAAGAAACTGTGTGTATATACCGAACCCTTCATCAGCTAGGATTTGCTTCTTGTTGTATTGTTTCCAACAATACAATTTTTAATTTAGACTGGATAGGGAAGTAAGCAAAGTCAGTTTACTGTGTTTGTAAGACTACTATTAATATCCAAGCTAATATTTACAGTCCTGACACAATCCACCTAATAAAGTTTCTACTAACGTTATAAACATTAAAAGGGACATAATGTAAATATTTAAATCACAGAGATCCTCATCCAGCTTCAGATAGCGTATATGGAGGTGACAGATGCAGACAGTATTTCAAGTCTGATAGCCAGCTTCTGACAGGCAAGGCATGACCTAAGTCCGATGAAGAATTAGTAGTGCCCATTTTTCCATCATCTGATAACTCCGTTATTATGAGTCAGTTGAAAGACATGCAACATTTTCAGACTTTCAGCTTGTGTATCTGAAACTCTCTTAGACACAAACATCTTACAAATCTCTCTAACACGATCTTTATTTTCAGCAGCTCTCATTTGTATTTTCATGCCTCATGGCAAGATATTCTCAGCTGGAGTGATTGATTATCATGGTGTAGTTTAAATAATTCTTTTAGGGGAAAAAAATTGTTTTCCAATGGCTTATGACATTCACTAAGCAGAATGAGTCACACCAACAGACGTGGTAATGCCTGTAACCAGATGTAAACATACTGGTGTCTTGTGACTTCCTGTGCAACACAACTGACTGGCATATGGCTGTTGTCCTATTTGTTGCTCTATTTAAGTAATGCAATCACTATGGCCACTCCAAACACGTCTGGAAGTTCAATGCAGTGGGCAAAGCTGACAAGTTAAGCATTTCAGAGTGTCTAAGACAGTTACAAACCCCATTTTAATGTATACTTTGAGCAGCCTGGTCTAGTGGGAGGTGTCCCTGCCCATGGCAGGGAGTTGGAACTAGGTGGTCTTTAAGGCCTCTTCCAATCCAAGCCATTCTACCATCCCCACTCATGTGGTGATCCATGAAATGTACTAAAATAGGAAAGAAAGTAAATTGGCTCCTGTCATGGATACAAAAATACCATAAAAGTCTGGATTGATGGCATAATTATAAAAACTGATAATTATATACAAATCGATTCATTCATTACCAAAGAGGAAGAGACAGTGTAGAAGCAGTCGTGGCAAAAAATTCTTTTTCTTCCCCTGTTCTGCCTCCCTCTCCCTCCTGCCTTCTGCCAGCCTCACTCTCCCTTGGCCTCTCAGCCCTTCTTCCCTCTCTTTCTTCTCTTCCCGCCTTCCCTGATATAAGGTTTGGACTTTTTCTTCTAGAAGAAAAATAGAAATACCTGGTATTATACCTATAACCCGAGGTCCTCTGTGCACTTATGAAAGACAGAAACTTAACACTCTACTAATTTTCTGCATATCTCATTCCACAGAGTTTCTGACAAAATGAGAGATTTTACAGTTATTTCAGTACCTAAAAATCCAGTGTCATTTCAGTGAAAATGACTGCTAGGATGCACTATAAGGGGACCTATGATTTTCCAGCAAGTAAAGAGTGGCTGTTGGCAAAATCTGCAGTTTTAATACATAATTACTAAATAATTACTTTATGTTAATACATGTTTTTCCCTTTTATAAATATTCCCATAAAATCTACAGGTTTTGACAACAGTAAATATAATGGTTAATAATATTAGAAACAGTCCTTTTTGGTCCTGAGACAAAGTATAACTGAAGCTTTTCCGAAAGTCTGATTTCACATTATATTTCATACAGATTAATGCTAACATATTTTGACATAAAAGTTTCTTACATGAAACTGAGCAAATATGGAAAGAAGACAAATAAACTATGCTGATTGCTTCTTTTAATTCCTGAATACAAATACAGAATCCCTCTGATACCAATATAATATACTCAGGGAAATAATACAGGCTGAATAGACAACAGAGAAAAAAGAAATTCATAACAGCTCATACTTTTTTAGCACTGAATGTAGACTTTTAGAAAAAAACCCAACTATTTGTCAAGTACTAATAGCTACAGAATTGAGGAATGAGTCCTAGTTGCTTTAATCTCTTTAGTTTTGAAATCAAACACACAGTTTCCACTTCCATTGAAGGCATCCTATTATGTCTTTCTGGGTTGGTGAAACTGCAGAAATACAGTGGACATAGGTTTTACCTACCCAATAGTTGAGAATCCTGTGCTAGGAAAGGAGCGGCTCAATGCCATCCTGTTTTCCCAGGGCAGTTGCAGAGCTTGCTAATGTTCTTGGTGCTGAATCAGTAACTCAAGCACTGGAACAGCCATTGTATTACTGGAACAACTTTGACGTCCTAATAAATGCCAGAAATCACACTCAAGAAGAAACAAAGGATTTTGGTGATTTTTTTTTTTTAAGATTTTTTTAAGATATCTTCTGGTTTCTTCATCACAGATGAAGTGATTCACAATGATTTGTATTCAAGTTCTGTCAAAATTTTAGAATTCTTTAAAATACATACTAATGCCTTAAATACACTGGATAACATATTTCACACTGTCATGCCATTGAAGTCACCTGCATTCATAGTTATTAGAATTTTCCCTATGTAAAAATAAATATGTATCCAAGAAGCAAGGGTGTAATGCACTATTTGCAATGTGACAATAAATATTATAGTTTAATTAAATGAAGTGATAATAAAATTCAATATTAAAAAAATCTGTCTTTTCATGAAAGTCACATATTCATTGAGACGATAGCACAGTTCAAACAATCAGCTTGAACTTAATACGGGTTTTATCTTCATATACATTTTACATAATTTTAGTAATAATTGTCTTGCTTCTTGCTTTGAAGTCTAGTACAGTATCTCCATTCCAGAGAGTAGAAGTTAAATCATTAGGAGAGGAAAAAATTGAAAATAAATGAGAAAATTATCTAGGGTGTATTCAACTGGATGTTTTTAGACAATATTTCTGATTAAAATCATCTTATTGTGAACCTTCCAAATTTTTTCATCTTTTACAGTGCTGAGTATCTGATGTCTTTTGTCACTGAGCAAGATGTGTGCATAGGTTTTCTCATCCTCAGTTTATAATTAATCTCATTAAAGCACAACTTACCTTCAAGAAAGAAAATACTTGAATAGTATCTTAATACTTTCTTAAATCCTCTCTGCTCTCCCCTCCTCATGGCACCACCATATGAAGGTACCTTCATAGATCCTTTTATCCTGTTATTCCCCCTTTTTAATGTTTATATGGTGAATCTATGAATCTCAGCTCTGTACTTGCTAGATGGCATATGTAAAATCTTTCCTTTGACTTTACCACTGCTAATCTGCTTTTGATGCTGAATAATATAATAATAATATAATATAATAATAGTTTTGTCTTATATGGTGTACTTTGCTGTGTGTTTCTCCTTCTCTCTATATACATTATCACCAGCTGACACATGACTTATGGAGCACTGCTGGTTCCATTCCAGCCTCTCCCTTAACTTGTGTCACTTCTGCAACAAGAAAATAAACTTTTCACAGGTACTCTTCCTAATCCTTTAGTGTCAGTTTTAAAAACAGAATTCTTAAAAAATATGGGGAAAAAATATTAAAGCTCCTAAAACCCATTCATTTGAGCGGGACTTATTTTTAATGTAGCACTTATTGGCTTTTAAATTTGAAAGAATGCTTTTGATATTCAGATGACAAAGTATATAAAAGATGCTGCAATATTTATTTCCACATGTATGCAGCCTAGGTACTCCTCTTGCTGACACAGTTGTACACTGGAGGTTTTCCTTCATCATGTTATACTGTCTCTTCTTTGCTGTTTCCTTAGTGTTATCTAAGGAATATCTAGGGACCTATATATCCTTGAAGCATGGGTCCCAGTAGTTCTCAGCCCTCATACGTGATTTTTATATCCCTACCCCCAGAGGTTTATGAGAACAAGTGACTCTCCATTTGACCACCAGGACTGGAGAGAGGGAGACAAGGGAGACACCTTTGAAACACTCCTAGATTATGTCTGAATAATCAAAAGCATGACTACACTCTTGGGACAACAAAAAGGGTGCAGTGAGTTCATTAGTTCATGTTCTGAAATTGTCCTAATGTGCACTTGGAATTCTTGAACGTGCTGTCACTTGTATAGCTGCCTGTTTTAATACTCACAGAAGATAAACCCCACAAACTGCCAATTTGGAAACTGTAAGAGCAAACAAGAGCAGGTCTCAAAGGCTATTGGAATTTTTGAAAAGAAAATGAATGGTTTGGTTTGCCGAGTCTGACAAAACCATGGCTGTAAAGGGCTGTATTTTCCTCTTCCAAGTAAATCAGAACATAGACAGTAATACCATAGTGAGGGAATGATAACATAAAACAGAAGACAGTGTAGACCAAGAGGAAATTATTATCTCTAGATCATGAAAGAATTTAATTTAGGAGTTACAGAAACATGCCTAACTATGAAAGCAGTAAGGTATTAGAGAAAAAATTGAGGCAAGAAACTTAACAGGTTTCAAGGTAGAAACTGTTCAACTGGTGAATGATATGGTGGGAATGCTGGGCTATCAGATGACTGCACTTGGTGAAAATCCCTTTTTAAAAAATTACTCATTTTGAAGT
The DNA here is from genome assembly GCA_013397315.1 of Donacobius atricapilla. Taxonomy (NCBI): domain Eukaryota; kingdom Metazoa; phylum Chordata; class Aves; order Passeriformes; family Mimidae; genus Donacobius; species Donacobius atricapilla. Next base: position 171,250 of record WBMY01006609.1, on the reverse strand, counting down.
TCCCTCAAAGAAAATGTCATGGTGACTTGACTCTTCTGTTTGGAGAAAGTTAGGTTTTCTAGCTGACAACCACAATCCAATGCCCACAAAATTCCAACCATGTCCACATTAATAAAACAGTGCACTGTAATATCTAGTTATCTGCTGTAACAACAGCCCACGGACACAACAAATTTCATGCTTCAAGCACTGTACAGCAGCACTGGGAAACAACTCAAGCTGCACTGGTAAGTTCATGGAGTCTTTCAAGACCATTCTTTCTTGGTTCCATGTTTTTAAAGATAATCATGCGGTGCTGTAAAGCTTCAGCTAACACTTAAACTATTTTTGTCTTCATATTTACTTTCTATTTATTGAGATAGAGACTTCATCTCCAAAGAGACAGATAAATAGTGATGCTAGACAACTTTTGTAGGGAGAAATCTCCACATTGCTTGACTGTTGAGAAGTTAGGAAGCTTCATCTGTCTCCTCAAGTCACTAAGCAATCTGATCAAAGCCAGTACTGGCATGATTGAGTGAAAATGCTTGGTGGCTTTCAGCAGACTGGGCAATGATGAGCTGCAGAACGAAGAGCCCCAGTCATCCTTTTCCAATGCCAATTTAGAAGACTTTTCTAGATTTCATTATCTAAAAAGAAAATTAAATAAACCTTTATTTAAATTTAGAATAAGTATTTTATTCTAAAGATTTTGTTACTGTCCAGTTTCTATATTATCAAAACAATAGAAAAGCTTGGAAATGTCACTCTCTGAAGCATAACTCAGTCCCTTGTATGAGAATCAGTAAGGTTTATGGATTCTGAAAGAATATGAAAGCTCATAGAACTTAAATTTGTGATACTTCTTGAAGCATATGAACTATCTTCCCCAGGCTGCACAATTATACATTCTAGTATATGTGATAAGACAATGTAATTGATAGGTGCTAGTACAGGGAAATTTTGTTCTTTATCAAAATGCTGACCACTGTAACTATTCCAGCTTCAGGGAACTGTGTAATCTCGCTTTCAGTCTAATGCAGATGGGGCCAAGGAGTCTTCTGAGAATTAGTTCAAATGAACTCAGCAACATTGTGGCACTTTGAAAATAAAGTGCAGAAGACAAAGTAAGATTTATATTTCAAAGAGAAAGCATATGCAATCCTTACACTGTTCCATATCACATTAGGAATCGATCACAGTCCGGTACTTTTTATATGGTAATTCTAATTTTTGAAACATTTATTAGCAAAGTGAATTTCATAAGTAGGCAGTTGTCCTCTTCACTGATGTTTAGATTTTCCATTAAAGGCAATTAGTTCACTGCAAATAGGTAAACAAGTACCCTCCAGTGACTACCTGACAAACTGAAACTACTCTAAGATATTGCATTAGAAAAAAACTTCTTATATGGAAGGTACATTTGCAGCCAGAATTGAAATGGGGTTGGATTAGAGAAATTAAAAAAAAGAGAGCTTCAAGGATCCCTTGATGAGTACTGATGCTCCTCCCACACTGAGCAATGCATACCTACCTCTTTTAAATAAGCATCTCCTTACACAAAGTGAGCCACCAGATGACACAACTGGTGGCTTCACCTGCCACAAGAACTTACTGATATAAACATCAGATAAGGATTCAAACAGTCATATCTTTCTGTTCTTTATATATGTGTTGCTTCAGAGAGAAACCATCTGCAAACTTCTTGAATGGTAAGCGTAATATAGTTTTTGCTCAAATTCCGTCGCTCAAATTTTTGTTGGGCCTATTTTTCTTTTGCTTTTAGGGAGATTTTTTTGCTAAAAATACAACATAGGTTTTTTTTAATTCGTGTTGAAATGTAAATTTGGCATAATTACAGCTGATTGGAAAAATGTGTATACATATTTTAGTTGATTTTCAGAAAGTCTATATTTTATGAGCTGAAAAATGCAAGCAATATTCAAATAATGTTGCATCCTTTCATGTTCATTATGGACTTTTCATTACTTTTTATTGGCAAAAGTTTTTCACAATTTTTTTTTTCCTTTTAGACCACCAGGCATTGTTTATTTTGCCCAGTATATCCGTATAAAAAACCCCATTCTAAGTATTGTTTCTACCTCAGTAGATACAATACTTAGTAGTAGATATTAACTGTATTTACATGTGATGCTTGTAAAAAATGAAACATTTAATTAAGTATGCTTTAAATAGAATAAAATAGACTATTATGGATGTGAGTCTGGTCATAGTTTCATATCCACTAAATATGAAATAGAAAATACATTTCAAACAAATACCAATACCTATTCCATCTAATAAGCCTACATAACTCAATCTTAGGCAGTAAGACACAATGTCTGACTGATTTTGACTTAGGTACCGCCCTTCAGTTAGGACAGGAATGGCCAGGCCTTGTGGAAGTCGAGTCGATAGTCAATAAGTCTTAAAGAAGAGCTAAAATACTCACTACTGTACTTACAGTAGTTTCATTATTTTTGCCTATTTCTTCTTTCCTGAATAATATTTGTTTAAACAGACTAATTTAAAACAAGACTATATATTTTCAATTTTTTTTTTTTAGATTCAGATATGTGAGCATAATTTTGCTTCATTATATATGTAACCATTTTCAAGATAATGTTTTCTTTCATTATAAAATAATATATAGAGGTCTTATTTTGCACTATATAGCACACCTTTTAATAAAGTTAATTTTTGATAAGTCATTTTTCTCTAACCTGATAGAAATACAGTTTAATATACCAAAAGTTATCCTTCATGATTTCAGCGCAATTACATGAGCAATTCATTGAGAAGAAATAAAAATGACACAGAAAACTTGCAAAAAACATTATTGATATTTGAAAGAACTAAAGACCTGAGATAGCAAAAATAGAAATTTCATTCTATTTTGAAGAAAATAAATACATATATATATATATATTTCGTTGCAGTTATAGTAGTCTGTGATGATCCATAGAAAGCATTTACTGAAGATTTCCAGTGTTGCCTGTTTCTGTAAAACAGATTCAATTTACTTTTCCCAGTTACTTAGACAAGCAGATCAAGTTAACCAATGGAAAGTTAGCATCCACATCTCTCTTTAGACACCAGAAACCATGGAAGTGCTTTCAAAAAATGTGTGTCCCAAAGAAAGCTAGAGAGTTAAGTGAATCCTCTCTGTTTAAAAAGGAGAAATTATAGTTAGCAGAAGAAGAGTTTGGATGGATGGTATATACAGAAAGAAAGTTATGTCAGGGGAAGAGAAGAAAGAGGATCAGGCAGACTTTAAATATAAAGAGAGAAGCCAAGTGAGAAAAGAGAGATAGTAGGAAGGATACTAAAATTGTCACAGAAATTAGTTGGAAATGCCAAATTAATATATTGGAGATCATGTGTGCTGTTGCTTTACTAATGCTTTATTAACGCTACTTTTCCATGTTTGAGGTTGTCACTCTTCAGTTTCTATATTCGCAAACTGGTGCCAGGGGAAACATCCATGACATTATCCAACACCAGTTCCCAACAATTATAAGCATGAAAAGGTTTGAGTGCTCTGGTTTAGCAGTGAAATGTACACTGCACTCTGAGGAAATATGTAACAAAATTGGGGAATTCCAAGCTAGTGAGCTTAAAATTTACCTCATGATTTCATTAGAAAATAATGTATGCATGGAAAAATTCAAGAGAATGATAAATATTGTGGTTTATATAATTGTGATAAGAAAATATTCCTACTTATTTTGTCCTTCTGATACTGCATATGGTAAAGACCAGTACATCCCAATAGGGAGCTATGAATTACTAGGACACATTCTTGCAGGTTTTCCTTCAGACAGTAATTTTTAAGAACTCCCACCTTTAAAGACATTTATCAATAACAGCTCAATAGCAGTAACCACCAAAGACTGTATCTTTGGAAGAGCAAATGTAATCTAAATCTCTCTTCAGAGACAAAGAGAGAGAGTAGAAGTTGTGTGATTAAGATGTCATTGTAGAGGACGGATTTGGCTGGATGGGATGTCCATAGGGGTAAAGGATTTCTTAAAGGACAAACTAATGAATGAAAAGCACCATTCCAATGAGGATGCTGTGTTCCTTGACAGGCAGCAAATAAACTAAGGACAGAAGTTCTGTGGATGCATATTAGGACAGAGGGATGATGTAAATCACACAGCTGCTGAGGAAAGACCAAGTAGCACTAAGAAATAATGTTTCTGAATGTATTACTGGTCACCAAGAAAGTGCTTGAATTAGATTGCAGGTGGGATTTGAGCTTCCAAAATCTAGGAGTGTCCTGCCCCTAACAAACCCTTGTCTAACTCATACATGTATAAATATCTTGAGGCACTTGTATCTTCAGTCTGATCTAGTTGAAGATGTGTCTGCTCAATGCAGAAAGTTTCAGCTAGATGCCTTTAAAGGTCTCTTCCAATGCAAACTAATATTTAATTCTAAATATTTCATTATCAAAATTCTCCCTTTTTTTCAGATATGGTACAAGTGAAGGTATATCTTCACAATCTCCAAAACCAATATAAGTTCATTCAAAATAAGCAGTGTAAAACATATATTCCATGCCTCAGTCTCATTGGGCTGAGCAATCAGAAAGTTTCTTAAGCCTGATAACTCAGCTTTTCCCAAATTTCATGGTTAGGGGAAGCCCAGGATGTAGTTCCCCACTTCACAGATGGTTTCTGGGTCTGGCCAGTGGTAATTAATATAAAAACACAAAACCAGTCCTGAAGGCAGGAACAAGGTGAGTTTTCCAGTGCAGTGGAGAATCACACATCAGCACTTTGACCCAGACAGCCTCTGTACATTGGCACAGTTCCAATGGTAGGAGAAGAAAGCATCCTTTCCAGAAAGCCAGTTGCCATTTGGTGACCATGATTGTTTTTATTATGAAGTAGAGAGAACATTTTAATCTCTTTAGTTTGAGGGAGGCATATGATACCTGCCATGTAAGAGGTCTTTCACTTGTTTAAAAGATTGTTTGCAAGAGATGGCTCAGGTCCCAGCTTCACAGGAGGATTACTGTCTGAAATGGGTGCCTCAGTCACCCCTCACCTTTACACATTCCACTCTGAAGCAACCAACCCTCCCAGGGACAAGGGCTCACATTCACTTTTGCTACCATGTCCCTAAAAATATTCTAGATCCAGCATAATGTTTTTATTTAGGAGCTAATTTGAAGCCAATAGTTGCATCAATTAATTGTTGAGTGGCACTGGATACCTTAGGAATTATCCATACCAAGAATGTTCTTATGGAGTGACAACTGCTTATTACAATAGCTATTAACCATAAAATCAATTTATACTTCATTTCAAATCATAGATTTACTCTGCAGCCTCTACTTAAATTTCTTCTTGTCCAAAGTAGTAAGAGTAGGACTCAAAATCTGTAAGATATTATTTCATACCATATTTTATCATTAGAGAAAAAAAGACTTTGCAGTGTAATAAAATGAATTATTGTTTTCTATATCCTCTTTTTTCTTTCCAAGTAGGCATGTAGCAAACCTGTCAATAACTTAAATCCTTCTGCTGAGCATAGCAGCATATTCCCTACTGCAGCAAAATCTCAAGAACAAAGAATGCAATGAAAAATCCATTAGACATAAGTGTAAAATATTAGCCAAGTTGACCTCACTTGTTTGATAATGACAGTAGCATTTCTTTCCCCCATTGTAAGTACAAGTAGGTTTCTGAAATTTTGTAGGAGACAATGCATTCTTGCTTGTTTAGGAAGTAACTCAGATTAATTTCTGAATGGTCATAATCAATATCTAAAGTAGCATCATGACTACATTTGGCTTACTGCATTAAGCTGATTCATGAAATCCTAATGATCATTTTACACATCATAATCTATATAATACTGGTGCCAAATAAATCACTTCCAAAGCAAAAAAAAATACAGTACATCCTTTTCATTACTGACACTTGCTTGAATTTATGGTTCCTGGGCCTGAAAAATTAACAAAATTGCAGTACTGTGTTACTCAGGCTCCAGGATTCTACTGGTGCATATTTACTGTATATACAATTTAATTATTAAACAATCATATTTTTAATGAAATGCTGTGGTATGATTACCCTTAGTGAATTTTGCTTGTACTAATGGATCCACTTCTTCCATTAGCAAGATGATGTTTGAAATAAAACGGTATAAATGTGCCTTAATCCACTCTAGGGAAAAACAGCTGTTCAAAAGGTTACTCTTTGACTACTTCTGTGAATTAGTTCCTTATGCCAAATTATTATGCAGAAATAAAAGCTGTGGTCAGCCCACTTAAAATTCCATTTGAATCCTACTGGGAATGGAAAACCTTTGTACCCTTTTTCATACTCTGAACATTCTTCTGAACATTTACTAGAAGACTAAAATGTAGCAGCAAGGAAGGGAGGAGGAGGAAGGGAGCAGTATTATCAGATTCAAGAAAATTAGTAAAGCTATGCTATGGTTGAGGTTCATGACTTCTGTAGTTCCGTGGCATTTCACTGGCTGCAGTTTAGGGGATTTTAAGAAGAAATGGATGCTAGTTTTACTAATTCCTACTGATATTTCAGTGACATTTCTATTTCCAGATAATGATTCCTACAGAAAACAGCATTTATTTTTTTTATACAATACTCAGATGTTGAGTTTGATTTCTCATAAAGAGGACTGTGAGCAACAGAAAAGTCAAGGCCAGACAGGGAATTCAAAGGGATCTCAACACAGGAAGGTGAACATTCTCACCAGCTGGGGCTGCTCCTAACCAAGGCATCATGAAAATGATGGGAAATACAGAGATCTCCTCCAGCATCGTAATCCCAGGTCACATAATTTGAATCTCTGCAGACACTTACGGCTAGCCCTCTTGAGTATAGCTTTCTTGCTATAGTATAAATATCTCTGTTCCTTTTGGTCACAACTAATGACGATGTAGCAACAAGAACTTGCCTAAATGCATAGCTGTTGAATACTGCATTTGCAACACCTGTGGCCACAGCAGCAGGTGAGGAGAAGAAAGCTGTTGTTTCATTTTTAAATGTTGCCTGATAATTGACAGGAGTGAGGGTTTATACCACAAGCACTTTAACCCACCCATTTACTCTTAGAACTATTTTGCTTTATGGTCTTAAGACTACTTAGTTAAGGATTTGTAATTTCAGCAACTTACAACAAACAATTCTGGAGTTACAGGCTCAAAATAACAAGATCAAAAGAACAAACACAGCATTTATAGAGAGAAGTCTGGTGTTATGCACACCTTCTCTGAAGGAATCAGCAAGCAAAATGGGTACAAATGACACCAGACCAAAGTGGAATTGGGAAAGTCTTACAAAAAGGTCCCTCCTCGTAGTCTTTTAATGAAACTAAACTGTCAGAGGAGAGGCAAGAAGGATTTTCGGAATTTGGTTTAGCATTCAAAAATATGGACTAAGAATACAACTTTGTAGAGCAAGGAGGTTCCTTGAGACCCCTTAAAATCAGTGATGATAAAAAGGTGCAAAAACATTCTGGTGACATTGACAGCGCTACTGAATTTTCAGAATGACCAAAAATACAGATGATTGTGGCAGATCCCAAAAGATTGATGATACAGTAATGAAATGTCAGATGAAATTCAATGTTGATAAATTCAAGGTGAGTACCTACAAGAAACATAACCCTAACTAGCTTCATAAGAGTATGTACCTGAATGCTATTTGTTGATACTATCACCAGTTAGAAAAGGGATTGTGGTGGGAAAAAAATTCTGTGGAAACTTAGCTCAGTGGCATTCAAAAAAACCCAAATATATTTGTGAACACTTATCAGAGGAATGAAGAAAAAAATCAAACAAACAATGAATACTACTGCTTGAATATACTTTAACACGTAAGCCTTCTCGTTCCACTTCTAAAGGAACATGGAAAAGATTCAGAGCAGCAGGATGTGGCTATTCAGAGATAAAAAGTGGCACGTCTAAGGAAGGAAAACCACATCTACAGGGCCCCATCAATGAGCAAAGAGTTGGAAGAAGTTTGTGAAATAATGAGCACTTATAGGAATGAAAAAAAAATTGAGAAGAATGCTCCATTTTGCAAAATAGAAACACCAGGGACCACTAAGTGGTAAAAGAAAACTTTTTTTTTTTTCACAAATATATAATGAAATTATGGCACTTAGTGCCCCAGGATGTTGTGGCACAGACAGTATAAAAAGGATTTTAAAAGGGAATGAGTGAAATAATGGACAATTGCTTGTTGACAGCTATTAAATAGGCTATATGGGGTGTGACACTTGGTTTTGGCAGTCCTTAAGCTGCCACTTGCTATAAACCATGAAAACACAGGCAAAAAATCACCTCCTGTGGCTCCTACTGCTTTTCCTAACCCTGGGCTCCTTCCACTACCTGACCTTTGGCAGGGCTACCCATCTCACGTTCAGTAAAGCGTTAGTTCCCCGAGTCACACATATTTCCATAAAGACTGACTCAGTTACAGGCTCTTTAGGATTAACCCTTTGAAACACCGCATGCCACTTCTTCCTGTACTCTTCCTACAGCTTTCCTACACCTCCCCAAACTGCCTGGTCAAACAAGCTCCGCAAACAAAAAATGTTACGGCTGCACAGAGAAGCTAACAGGAGAAGACTCGAGCCGCTCCTTCAGGGGCAGGAGGGCAGTGTAGGGGTGGGCAGCGCTGGTTCAGGCGGCGGCTCCCCGCGGGCGCAGGCGTTCCACGCCCGGAGCTNGCTCCTCCCGCTCCTCCCGCCGCCGGGCCGGCCGTCACTCGCTGTGTCGCCCCGCAGGTCTCCGGCGCGGACGGGGCGGGCGCTGCTCGGAGCCGGGCGGGCGGGCGGCATGAAGCGCTCTCTGCTGCGGCTCTGCCGCTCCCGGGAGAAGGCGGCCGCCTCCAGCGCCTACCAGGGCGTCGTGTGCGAGGCGGACGCCGCCTCCGTCGCCTCGCAGGATGTCTTCAAGGTGCGTGCGGAGGGGCGGCGGGCCCGGGCCGGGAGGGAGGGGTGCGGAGGGTCTGTGGAGGCAGCTGGCGGGCTGGGCTGGGGCTCCCGTTCCTCCGGGACACCGTGTCCGCTCGCTCAGTGTCCCGGGAGGGATGGGGGACAGGCTCGGAGCTGCCCTGGCCGCGAGGTGTGAAGGCAAAGGACGCTGATGCTGTGTGGCCCGGTAGGGAGCAGGCGGAGCAGCGTGTGGGTGGCAGGCTGCGGACACAGAACACACATTCCCCGTGGGCACAGAAAGAGACCCCCGCTTAGAGGGAAGCCGAGGTCGTGATGGAAATGAATAGATCATAGCAAAAATGACACGAAAGAAAAGTTTAGAAGCGCTGGAACTGTTACAAAGGGGACGGGAACCGTCAGTGTAATCTACAAAAGTGGTATTGCACCCAGGAAGCACATATCTCCCCATTTTCAATAGAGAATAGGGTGAGAAGTCATGCATTTGTCTTGCTGCAAGGGAGACCTGGACCAAACTTTAGTGAAGCCTTTTTTAAGCATAATTAAGCAAGGGAAGAGTTTGTTTACAGGATAGAAGGCTTGGATAACTTTGGAGATTTATAACAGCAGGCTAAAAAAATTTGACAAAGTTTGTAGATGGGTTTAAATACCTCCTGAGGTCATTTCCATTCACATATGTTTTCTGTGTGCTAGCTGTAGACCTGAGCAGCACCTCTTCAGCATAATACGGCTTGTCACTCTGATGAGTGATCCATCACTACAAAGCTGTTCAGGCACAGGGCAAAGGAGCTGCAGTTGTTTAAAATAGCTTGCTTTGCTGTTTTTAAGTAACCCAACTACTGAGAACACCTAACTGACTTCTTTCTTCCTTATTTTGTTAGTGAAACACTGCAGTATTGGCTCATAAATCTTATTTTTGTCAATAGACATTATCATCATGCCACATTTTGTCTTACATTGAAAAATAAATCAGATGTTAAAAGTGGAAAAATGTGGTCTAGATCAATAGAAATAATAAAAGTAGAATGTTAGAAGGAATAGAAAATACTGGGTTCTCTATTAAGGTTTTCTTCGCTTTTTGGGGTGTTTAAAATGTATAGATATTGCATGTGTAATTGAGCTATTATTTTTGTGACAGTTGATTAATTTTAAATATCCTTTCCACAATACCACATGTTTTCAATTAGGTTTTTCTGATTGCACTTTTGAAGCAGATACCAGCCTTATATTTGGCCTCAGTCTTACAAATGTTTAAACACATTTGTAACATTATTGACATGAGTAACCTCATGCAGGTCAGTGGGTCTGTTAAGCTGAATGAAGCTAAACACGTGCTCAAGCACATGAATGGGCTGCCCTGTAATGTATATTTGCTTAAGGATGGCAAAAAATGAGTCTTTGTGACTCAGGGGATCCTGGAGAGCAAAGTTTTCCTTTTCTTTTACAGGTGTATAGGGAGCAGTGATTTTATGGAATTCCCTTTTTTAATTCTTTACTTGGTTACACACCATTTGAAGGTTTGCACTACTTGAAATACACATTTTTCTCCTCTTTTTTCCACCCAATGTAGTTGAACTGTTTTTCTTGTTTATTCTCTTTTAACTTTTCAATATCTGTTAAATTCCTGCCAGTTCTACTGCAATCATGTTATTCTGTCTCTTTTCATTACATAGAAATAGGAGGTTTGAATAACTTTAAAGAAATATTTGGAGAATATAATAAAATAATAATCAGCAGAGTTTCCATAGTGAGCTTTAGTTGTAAAGCATAGTACCTGGAATGTATCAAGATGTCAGTGGACTCACTGGGAAGACACTGAGTGTTTCAGGCTGACATATTTGTCTGATGTTCTAAGCATGCTGTGGAAATTAAAAGAATATATTGGTTTCTCTGACACAAAGAACATCACAGAAGCTCAAGGGCTGAACTTGAAAGGTAAGGACATAGGATCAGTCTCTGTAAAAAGATCTAAAAAAAGGAATTTATCAGGATTATTAATTTTTCTCTCTGTTGAATTCATTTTGCATGGCCACTGCAAAAAAAGATTATAAAAACAGAAGTGATTCATTTGCTTGTTTGAGGTTTTCCATGGTGAAGGAATGATCTTGATCTCACTACAGAAGAGAAAACAGTGTATTCAAGATGATTTTCAGTTTTGTTCATTTTGTACTGTTTCTCATCTGGGTCTTACGTTGCAGTCAGTTAAACCAATAACCAATCAGAGTTTTACTGTTGGCTCAGTCTGACCAGGATCTGTGAACTTCTGTATGAGCCCAAACAACTGGACGGGAGTTACTGAGTGGTATTTTGCGGTACATGCCTACAAAACCACATTATAGCATTGCTAACTTCCTGCCTTTCAGAAGAATGAGAAAATGAGTGTTTTTACGCAAAACAGGTTATTTCAGATGGAAGTGCCTGTAGGCTACGGAGCTTCATTAAGAAGAATCGTTCTGGGCTTACAAAAGTGGATGAATTAAATGCCACCCCACTGCATCACGCTGCGGAAGGAGGACAAATAGAACTAATGCAGTTGATCATAGATGATTCTTCCTGTGAAGGTAACATGCATTTTATGAACTACTTTATTTAGCACAATAAAAATGTTCAATAACCAAGATGTCCATTACCCAACCGAGACAGGACTGATAAGTGTTATCTCCATTTATAGATTCAAATATAATTCAAGCTGTCTGCCATAGTTCGCACAGCCTCAGGTGTGGTTTGGGTCACTCTTGTTATGTAGAACTGTTTCCCCTCTAATGCAGTGGATCAATACGTCTTACTTTGTTTGACACTCAGCTATATAGTCTTCAGATGTGAAAAAGAAAACAGCAATGACTGAATAGAAGACTTTCGTTCTTCCTTATTCATTTTATGTGTCTCCTATGATAAGCATTGTGAATTACGTTGGACTCCACTGATAGACTGCATGCTACCGAGTAAACCTACAATGGGCCTGAAAAGCCATTGTAGTAATTGAGTAAACCTACAATGACCCTTTTTCACTTATTGATGGCCAATCTAATTTTAGATTATTCTGGCTGAAGTATATTTTTTTTATTTTCTCTCTGTCATTTTCGTCCTAATTTTTTAGGTTATTTGTAGAAGTTTATCTGCAGTTTTCAAGCTCAAGATGTATGTGTAGAACAGATAATTTTTACTTTTGTGATCTGAAGCAAAACAGAGTAGACATGGTCTTTAATTTTCTTACAGTTTGCAAACACTTATTTTTTACCTCTTATTTTGGTTATTTGTACTCATTTATTTTGTGCAGCCTCTAAAGAAATAGCTGCAATGTCAAATAAAAAAGGAAAAAGAAGAATCAAGGAGAGCGGAAAGTCAGCTCTTGGGTGAGGAAAACATACATAATAATGGGCAGGAAATAGACAGGCATTTCACCACTCCCATTCCTCTCACCAATACTGTATATTCAGCACAATATTTAATCCATTTAACACAATGCACTGCATCTCATGAAATCTTTTCCTTTCCTTTTCCAAAGAAATGCAGTAGCACAGACCTAAACCTGACACTGAAAATACCTTTTTTTTTCTTCAGTGCAATCTGAACATTTGATGGCTTTGCTTTGTTTTTTGTTTTGTTTTGTTTTCCCTCCTTTGACCTAGTATTAAATGTGATGGACTCTTCTGGAAATACCCCGCTGCATTGGGCCACAAAGAAAAACCAGGTTGAAAGTGTTCGTTTGCTTCTCAGCAGAGGAGCCAATCCAAACATTCTCAACTCCAATATGATGGCACCTTTGCACATGGCTGTTCAGTCCCTGCACAATGAAATTGTGAAGGTAAGTCCAAAGTCCACGAAAATGCACACACTTGATAAGTAGCTCGGGCAGCAGCCGTGTGCAGAGCACCAAGGCCTGGTTGATATGTGCCATATCTCCTCACATGTTTTCTTTAGCGAGCAGGATGTGTAACATGATGCCTACAGAAATGTTGGTGTCCTCTTAGCACGGCCAGTAAAAAGTAACTTACTGATTTGTAGAAATACTGATATTTGTGCTATGACAGTAGTCCTTATGTTTCACAGAAAGTGCTTTTCAATTTTCCAGACACAGGGAACTTTTTAAAAAGTGTTCTTTTTAAAACAGAAACTTCATGTAGGTATGTGTATTTCAAATTATAATTCTGTTTCTTTACAATTGTATAGGCTATCTTAAAAGTATTAACATTCTTGAAATTAGCGTATTTTTAAAATAAAAAACAGATTAAAACTAGTCAGAAAGCACAGTTCTTAGAACCAACATTCTAATAATCTATTGAAGGGTAGCAGAACTAAATCGGCAATTAAAAATCGCAAAAATATATTGTGAATATTGAATATTATATTACTAAGGTGTCCATGTTGAACCTTGTAAAACAGCAATAGCTTTGAGATTTTAAGCAGCATAATTTTTTAACCATTTGTCTAAGTGCAATGAGAATGTTTTCATAGGCAGCATAGGGTTAAAATTTTAAAATTTTTAAAGTTCTTTAATTTTTTAGATGAATACAACCTTAAAATTGCAACACTTCCTTTTCTCTTTAAATTTGTCTCTTTCGAGTTCATCCATGCAAAAGAAAGAAACACGTTACCTGTATTCAAGACTAAGAATTCTGTGTCATCAAATCTTTTACAAAATCTGTATTTATTATGAATTAAGAACAATGAAATCTGAAATAAATAACATTTTTAAAATGGGCTTTTTATCAGCTTCTGTGCATTAGTTCTTGACTAAATCTGTGCTCTCGTTTTTTCTCCACTCTGTTGTTTATTCAAACCAATTCTCCCCTTGTTTTTATTGCCAGATTGCCTGAGAGTGATTAAATGTACCAGTTCCTCTAGTACAGAAAAAATAAATAACTGAAATTACTGAAAGACAATTAAATAAATATGTACCATGGGGAATAAGTAAACCAGTATGGTCATTATAATTTCCAGATCCTTTGCTTCTCAAAAAGTGCTGGAAGCAGTCATAGAGACAATTGATGATACTGATAGTTCAGTGTCAGCTGTTAACATAGAGACTGGAGCAGGATTTCAGGACTGCAGGGTCCCAGTTTTCATCAAGACCCATCTTCCCTCATTTTACTGTTCAATTGAGCAGATTCCTATTTGATCAGATCCCAGAACATTGCCACTTGCCAGAGTATTTTCCTGTTGAAAAGTTCAGTTAAAAATCCTTATCTGCAATGTGCTACAGAAAATACTTACTCCCATTATTGAGAAATAGTTAAATCAGACTTTAAAATACTTTGCAGCTATGTGCGGAGTTTAATTTAGTTATCTGGCTACCTGCTGGAAAGAATTGTACTTCATGTCTGTTTAAATCTGCATTTTTCACCGGCGTATTTTGGCATTCTCCTGCATTTTTTCCCTCATCTGCCAATGTGCTGTGGGGTTTTGGCATGCAAAACGAGTAAGCTGCAAGGGTGCTGCGGGTTGTAAAAAACAAAAAGAATGGAATAGGCTTTTGTTGTTGTGTTTGGCTTACAATTGACTGAATGTTTTCTTAAACATTTAGATTTTAGTCCAGCATAGCAGTACAGATGTTAACTTAGAAGGTGAAGCGGGGAACACACCTATAATTGTAGCATGTTACAAGGACAATCCTGAAGCACTGACACTCCTGGTAGGTATAATTATCCATCATCTTTTGAGGTGATCCTCTCTAACTTGATGCAGTGTTTTTCTTTTCCTGGATTCAGTCTTTGTTCAGTGCAGCAAGGTTAATCATGGACCTAGTGTTCAACTGGCTTTGCATGGGTTACTAAGAAACTTTAATCTTTTAAGAGGGTATATTATATCCATAGCTATCTGAGTGGCCAGCTTAAGGAAAAAACCTGATTTTGAAGATCATGGGAATGCAGAATGAAGCACATGCATTGTATGGCTATAATATGCAAAAGATACTTTTATATAAACTTCATAATACATATGCAACATTAAAAAAAAGGAGATAGCTCCCCTATGTCTGTAATAGTATATTCATCTGACAGATTTTTCTGTATGTCATTAAACTGTATTGAAACATTATTTTTCAGATTGAAAATGGAGGAAAAATATGTAAACCAAACAAAACAGGGTGTATGCCTATCCATGCAGCAGCATTTTCAGGTGCAAAAACGTGTCTGGAAATCCTTTTGAAAAAAGGTATATACAATGTTCCCAAGCAGTGAGTACCAATTTGCTGCTTTAATTCTCAAATAACTGTAAAAACAAGCAATTGTAACTGTTTGGACTTACGAGAAGTTATTGCAGTTATTCCTATGGGTGATTTATTCTGGCAACTTTTGTATGATTGCAGCAGCAAACTAGCTGCTTTCCTAAATGTATATTCATGCATTGTTAAATGATAGGTTCATATTTTGAGAGGGGAGAATATTATTGCACACTGAATATGCTTGTTTTGAAAGCCTTTATATCTTCTGTTAGCTCATTCTCACTTTAAAAAAATCTATTTATTTTCATCTCTCAGGTGAAGAATTGGGTCACTCTGCTAAAACCCACATCAATTTTACCAATAATGGGAAGTGCAGTCCACTTCATTTGGCAGTTCAGAGTGGCGACCTTGAAATGATTAAAATGTGCATTGAATTTGGAGCCCAAATTGATCTAAAACAGGTAAAACTCAGATTGGAGTGAAATGTATTTTTTACCTAAAACCTAGGTATCTCTAAATCTCTGAGTGGTATGAAAAAAAAAGAGCAGCAGATAATGATTGTTCATTTTCTCTTCCAATGCAAAGCAGAGGGAGCAGCAAATGGATGGAAGTCTGATTCAAATCCGGCAAAATGTGATGTTTCTTTATACAAGTTACATAAGGTCATCCCTTCCCAGAAGTGGGATCTTCAGTTTTACCCTTTCTCATCCTTGGTGTCTATCCTCAGCCTTGCCTTGCCCTTTACAGTATCTCCTTTGTAAACAAACACAAGTTTGTGATACTACTGCTGGTGTAAGAGTCTGTGCCCAGATGTATTCATGAAAAAATATTTTGAAAATATCTTTCACTAATCAAAATGTTTACAAGTATGAAATCAACTCATTAGAGCAAAACTAAATATAGTTTTGCTTTCTTTTACTGGTTTGATTCTTTGAACACACAGCTTTTGGATGAGGTGATTTATGCTGCTGATTCTGTGATG
This sequence comes from Donacobius atricapilla, assembly GCA_013397315.1. Taxonomy (NCBI): domain Eukaryota; kingdom Metazoa; phylum Chordata; class Aves; order Passeriformes; family Mimidae; genus Donacobius; species Donacobius atricapilla. Next base: position 155,186 of record WBMY01006609.1, on the reverse strand, counting down.
GGTAAAACCCTTTTGAGAATATTTATGGCATTTTGGAAAAGCCCATTCCAGTGCATTCACCAAAATGGTCCTGCTCTAAAAATGACAAAGTCAAAACCCTTGCGCATGTATCAAAGATGGTTAGTCCCATCTGCTAAACAAAATACCATTTTGGCAAATATTGTTCTATTCATCTGCATATTGCTTAATTATTTTATGAGTCTAGTTTATAATAGTTTTATAGCTTGTTGGACAATGTTTTCTTTTACCTGCAGAAAAGTTGATTTAAGAATTACTTCTAAGGAGGATTCCATTTTAGGAAGTAAATGACGTTTTCAAATAATGCATTTTCTGTACTATATAGGCCCATTTGTTTGCTTATTTATTTCTATTGACCTAGATATGGTTTTCCGTAACTTTCCTGTGCTTCATCTCTTGTATTAAAGGGTGCTGAATCTGTCTGTTTTTTAATTAAACTACAAAAGTTTGTTAAGAGTATAATCTCAAATCTTAGGGACTTTGTATAGAGTGATAAGAAGCTTCATAGTAATCCTGTAAAACTATCTCTTTAGTCTTTTCAGTTCTTTTCAATCTCTTTGGAATTCTACTACAGTTAAAGACTAAAGCTTTATTACTTGCATAGAAATCTAGGCATTTATGAATTACAAATCCTGGGCTGGTTCACTAGTGTGTTTAATAGATTAGAAGCTGGCTTTCTGAGGTTTAAATATTTATATTTTGTCTTCTTTCCCCATTTATAGAATGAAAAATGCACAGCACTTCATTTTGCTGCCACTCAAGGAGCAACAGAGATTGTAAAGCTAATGATGTCATCCTATGCTGGTGACGAATCCATTATTGATGCTGTAGATGGGAATAAGGAAACATTGCTTCACAGGTAAGAAGCTGCTGTGCCAGATTTCACTATAAATTGTGAGCCATGATATTCTTAGTTATTCCTTGCATTTGGAACACCCTTCCACATAATCTGGAACTTCTCAATGGCGTGGGAGATGGTTGTAGTGCATTATGAAAGAGTAAAAAATTGGGCACAATGTTAAAAATCTTGAGGGTGACACCAAAATGAAAACAGTTCCTGTTAGCTTGGAACCATTGTCAAGGAATGGTCACTAAGAGTTTGCACTGAAAATTTACTCCTGTAAAGTTGTGGGGGAGCAAGTTTATGTAACTGTTAACATCTTCTGACAACGTGGAAGAAATACCCTTATAAGATTGCCTGATGTTCTCCAGAAACTGAGGGAAAAATAGTATGAACTGTTTAAAATAATATTTTCTTTTGTTTTCTAAAAACCCTTCTACCTTATCAGGTAAAAGGAAATGTTTGTACACCTTCCTGTGACTTCAAAGTTGCCGGTGGTGTTAGTGTATGTAATAATCCTCAAGACTTCTAGTCTTTCACACTCTATTTAAAACCAGAGCACTAGACTGTGGAGAAGTTTCCTAAATCTTTTGTAGCAGAAGTGTTCTTAGTTCAACATGCTGGCTCCCAACTCTATGGAATATATCTCCTCATGTATATTTTTTTTTGCAAGAAAGATACGTTTCACTGCATTTAACTGTAATTATTTGGTAGTGTTATTCTTTCTACAAGAAGTTTTACAGTATGGAGTAAGTGGAGATGATTGTTCTTTGGACACAACATAAAGTGGAATGATTCCAAGGTAACTGAAGACATTAAAAGAGTTTGTTGTTAAATTAGGGTAATGTTTGGATACACTTGGAAAGGTTACCATGGAAGAACATGGTTGAAGACAAAGTGATGACAGAATGCCAAAGCAAGTTGTGCAGACACATGGTACTACTTAATAGATAACTGGCTGCCTTATCTGTGAAAATTATTGTCCTTGAATAAAGTTTAGTAAAAAGGCCAACACTATTTTAATCTCTGTGTCTGTGAAACAGTTAAAATTATATAATCAAGAATCATCGGGAAGGTAGAAAGTCACCCAAATGTCTCAGAATATTAAAAAACTGAGTAGGAACCTGAACTTGAGAAAAAAAGCATCAGTGAAGCATAGGTAGGACTTGATGCTTTTGCATTCCTACTGTCATGCTTCCATCTAAATATTTTATAAAATGACTTTGCTTTCTTTTCAGTCACCATGGAATTTATTTTAGCATTTGTGAAGCATTCAGTATTAATGTATGGCTGTAAAGATCTACTATAGATAATGGAGGCATCTCTACATATTTGGAACCATGACTTGATTTGCAAAATATATCTTTTGAGCAACCAGTTCTAACTATAGGACATCCAATGTTTTATTACCTCTTATAATGCTAAGGCAACTGCTATCATTTGAGATACAGTATAGCCTTGGAACTGTGTTCCTTATTGGGTCCAAATATTTCACAGAGGTCTGACTTGTGAAAGTATTTTGTCTGTATGTATTTACTGTGCTATACTTTCATGCTTTGATGAGTTTTTTCCTGAAATACATAATTCAATGCCTTACTGTAAAATAAAACCTGCGAAGATTCCAAGTCTACAGACAGCTTTAAAATATTTTTGGTAAATGACAAGAAGTTTTTATCAGTGTATTCAAGTAATGTTACTGACTCTGCTCCAAATGCCCAATCTACACCAATTAATTTGTTCATATTTTTTCAAGTAGACTTGCCTGCTACAGTCAGAGTACACTTTTAGACACTGCCATTTTAACCTCACAATGGCACTATTGCACAAAATACAACCAAATTATTTTTGAATAATGAAATGAATTTGAGGCTCCAGACATGCTCGAAAAAAAACTGCATATGAAATGTATGGAATTCTGTATCAACCTAGTGTGTCACACTGAGTGATCTGACATATGAAATTACTGGTTCTCTTAAAAATCAGTGGTAAAATACCTGTTTATCTACCAATGAGGTCTTTATTTCCTGCAGTGAGTTTTGAATATAATAACTGAACTGAAATTAGTTTGGAAAGAGAACTCTATGCAAAAAAATAAAAACTGTTTATTAAGATGAATTATGTAATAATGGTATATTTCTCTCTCTTTATTTTAAAATGTATCTATTTGAAAGTATTGGAAAATTAAGAAGAATGCTATCCTTTGGCTTGAAACTTCTTTGTCCTTTCTAATATTACTGTATTTTTGCATTTCTATTCACAGAACAGCACTGTTTGATCATTATGAACTGGCGGAGTATTTGATTTCAATGGTAAATATTTAATGAAGCAACATATTTAGAGAGATTATTGCTATCCATTGCTGCAGGTCTGCATAGATAAATTCAGAAAGTAGAGGTATAGGCTATTTAGATAGGTAGATATATACATTTCATAATGTATAATTGAGAGTTACAGTGCATCAGTAGTTGTTGATCCATAATATCATCCCAGTTACAGAGGATGAAATCTTACGTTTTTATTTCCATTTTACTTACTCAGAAAAGTTTCATAAACATCCTCTACCAAATATGGTAAGGTGGTCTGGTTATCCTACACTCTTCAGACATGAAATATAAAAAAAAAATGCTAAATATGCATTGAATTTAATCTGGTTTTTTTTAAGAAATAAATAATTTCTTTAAAGAATGTACATACAACTACTATGGGATCACATAGCTATATATCAAAGTTTGTACATGATCTAGAAATATTTTTTATTCTGTGTGGTTTGGTTGTATTTCTTCAGTAAATAATTATGAAGAACAAAGAGAAGAAATGTATTTAGGGTTGTTACTGGCTATGCTCCCAATGTCCATTTGTGCCAATTAAACTAAGGCTGATATAATCATTTTATACCCCACTTGGCCTGGGACATTTTCAGAAATAATCAGATTTCTTTTTTGGTTTATGTGTGCTTAGGGTTTTTACTTCATTTCATGGCAATTATACAAAAAGAAATTCTCTTGTACATACAGTTTTGCTTTTCTCAGGAAGTTTGTTATAGGGATTTGATTTAGTTAGAACTAGATGCTGGGCTTACTTTTCATTCAAATATGAAATGGTGAGGTTTATACCTGTCTCACAAAACCAACTGTCAACAAAACTTATTACCTGAGAAATACAGGTACAAGTTTTCACATGTGGAGGCTTGTGTGTACAAGACATTGTATCATAAATATCTTTAACACTGCGTTTGTTAAAAACAAACTTCCATTCCTCGAGTGCCATTTGACTGGTTTGGCCTCTTCCACAGATTTGCTGAGGGTTTCTTTGGCTTTCCATACAAAATATGTCCGCTTTGATGCTTTAGGACTGTTTAAGTTTGCTCTGTTTGGGAATGGATCAAAATGTGCCCGTTGGAGTTAGTGGAGTGTTGCATATACAACCTATGCTGCCTCCTCCCTTGCACTCCTGGTTCTGCCTCTGCTGTGGTGTACACGAGGGTGAAAAAGAAAAGGTGCAGCAATGTTACTGCCTGAGAGGACTAGCAAATTCCAGTTCATAAAGGCTCTCCAGTTTTAATAAAGAATAACATCTATTTATTTTACACATTAAATATTCACATTTTATTAAAAATAAATTAGCAGTAGTTTTACACATTTTCTTCGCATTTTTGGACTTTTCCCCCCTTTTGCTTCCTTCATCTTCTCTAATAGGAAAATGAAATATTAAATTGATATAAATTGATATTTACAAAATTTTTATGTTTGTTTTTATAGTAATATCTGTTTAATTCATTTATGTTAATGCATTCATTTATGTTAATGCATTCTGGGCAACAGAAATAGATAATTAAATGGAGTTTAGAAACTTTTTTACAAGCTCCTAATTCAGCTGTATTGTAAATGAGGTGGCAATATGTAAGTTACTTTTTACTGTGATAGTAATTATGAATGCTGCCAAATTCATTTTTCTGAAGTGAACAATTACGTTAGCTGGTGGGAAGGTGATTAAATATTACATAAGGAACTGGAAATTGCTGCCCTGTATTCATTGAAATAAATGAGACACTTGGATAAAAAAGGTCTGTTTCTTGATGAAAAAAATCATTTTTAAGATGTTGTCTGACCTTGTAGAAAGGTAAATAGGGAAAGGGTCTTGCATGTATTACTCCCAAATATTTAATGAACATACATTGGAAGCTTCCTGTTCTCTGTGGTAAAGTAATCATTGCACATTTATTACGTGCTTCTTATTACTACATTACAGGTGTTACCATCCTAGAGAGTAAATATTGCTCAGGATTGTGATTAATTCTCTCTTAAATTAGGACTGGACCCAAAGGTGATTCAGGTTAATGGAAAAACTGCCATTGATTTTCTTTTTTTTCAATCGTCTTCGGATATTATCTGAAATAAAATAGATTTTTTTTGTGTACTTTGTTCAACTCATCAAGTTTGACTTGCAACTCGGTCTCTAAAAAAAAATATCTAAACCATCATAAAATATACATATATCTCATTGGTTCATTTGTGTGCATCTTCCTGCTCCCTTGGTGGGATATTTTAGATAAATATGTTTATGCTTACAGTAGTACTTTGCTGATATGACCATAGTGATACTGTGGCTATAGTGACCGTACAGTCCTGGCAATATGTGTCAGTGCAAAAGTAGACAAAACAGAATAAAATATGGGCCCTGTTGATACAGCTGCTTTGGCATCAAAATAGACTTGGTTCAAATAACTTATGCTGAAGGATAGAAAACTAATGTAAATTCAGTTATGCAGATTGAACTATACTAATTTCTGGATGCATCACTTCTTGTACCACGTTCATACAGTGTAGAGGATTAGAAAGAACTTTTTCTGGTAATTGTTTGATAGGTAAGACCACATCATTCAAAGGGCTAAAATTTTTGCATTTTTCCTTAGCATCAATTCTTGTATTTTCAAGTAAGAATTTTATATTGAGAATTTAAATACATGGAAAAGTTCTCTTAAAAAAATAATAAGTTGTAAGTTCAGTATACGTAGAAGAAGGCGACTATTATTTTGGCATCTGAATTTTTATATATAGATGACTGGACTGTGTCTGGTGGTTAGAAATCCTAGCAGTTTTATAGAGAGATGTAATGTGTTTATTTGTTTATTTATTTATTTATGTAATGTGAAATTACTTATCTGGACCATCTGGAATTAGTAAGAATTCCTGCATTTCTGCTGTGCTTACAAAGGGCAGCACCATTTTAAAGTTTCATTTATTCGTTATTCACCATAAACTTGGAATTCTTTTTCTCAGGGGGCTAATATTGACAGTGTTGACATAGAAGGTCGATCCCCACTTCTGCTGGCCACTTCCTGTGCGTCATGGAAAATTGTGAATTTGCTGCTTTCAAAAGGTAAAAAGGAATATTCACACTATATATGCTTCCTTTGAGCGGAGTTCCTTCATTTTAAAATTGTGTCCAGCTTCCCTCTCAATTGAATTCACTAACTTCAGCATCCAGCCCAGGAGCAGCTGAGCTAAACAGCTGCGCACTGCTGGTATCCCCTGAGGTAAAGGAAGAATTGGTGTGATGATTTCATCCCTTTCACTACAGCATGAACAGGCTGTAGAAGTGTCTATGCCATGTGTCACGCTTCTCAAGGTGGAGGTGGCGCTGGCACTCCATCCCTGCACTCCTTAGCAGCTCTCAAAGTAAGCGGAACTGCAGGATAAATACACCACCTCAATAGAGCTGGGTTTCATACCAGGAATCAGTCCCTAAATGTTAAAGCTCACCATTTAATCCTTACTGTGGTTTTATAAAATCACAGTCACCTTGAAAATGTTTGAGCTATATCTCTTTCATTTTGCTGCAAGTTAATGACTATTACTGTATTTCCTCTTGTTAATAGTACAACTGGTCTTCTTTAAACGTCTTATAGTAAGTTTTGAAACAGTAGAAAGGTTACAGCCTTAAAGATTAGAAGAGGTGACGATCTACATCTTAATATTTCCTCTTGATTTGTGGGTGATCAGCATCTTGGAGTATAAGAACCCCATATAAAATTTAGTGCTGCAATGAAATACAAAATGCATATGCACAAGAAAATGATGAAAACTGAGTTTCAGTAGGAGTGATTTTTTGTGGAGGAAGCAAAATTATACAAGGTCCACTTGAAAGAATATTTTATAGATTTATAAAAATTACTTTATAAAATTTTATAGATTAATAAACATTTGTTTAACATTTGTTCCTTTGTCTTAAACATCATTATGTAGTGCCAAGAACCAGCAGTTTTGAAGTTGCTGGTATTTATTTCCATATTTATTTAGGAGCAAATGTGTCATTAAAAGATCATCTTGGTCGGAATTTCTTGCATTTGACCGTATTGCAGCCTGGAGGATTACAGCATCTGAATGAGAAATATCTGCAGGTACAGTAAGCATCAATCTATGTCTTTCTGTTACCCTTACTAGGAAAATGTAAAGAAAAAGCAACTACCATTTTATTTTGGTATGTTTGTAAAAATTTGTGATACTTGTTAAATAGCCCAGTGCCACAAAAAATGGTTCAAAGAGGTACATATCTCTTATGAAAACTTTTCAAAGCCAATAATACAGTTTTCTTATTGCCAGGCAAAGGAATAACATAATCCCATAAATTATTTTGCTGTTGGGGGATTGAATAGCTCAAGAGGTAGGCAATAAAATATAGAACTTTTCACTTCTATTTTCCCAGCTTGCATGCAGTAAAACCAGGAGACATGCTCATAATCAGTCAAGATCTAGAACTTTATAAATAGTTTTGCAGCATACTCTGTAGGAGATTTCTGTGGACTGGACCATAATGAAGTCTTGGATTTGGTTTTTAAAAATATTTCGAACATAAATTTGGCTATGTTGAAATGAACCATTCATATTGATAGAGCCCAAGCTTGCCTGAAAAAATTAAATTTGCTGGCCTCCAGAGCTCCAGAAATAGCCTTTTAAATGTGAATCAAATATAAGTCACCTTACAACATGTGCTGAAATCTGTTAACACCTTTGATTGTAATTCAGAATGGATTTAACCCCCCTTTTCAGCAGAGGTAGTGAATCAGTTTTAAAACAGTGACAATAACTCTTAGTTCTCTGCATTGACTATCTGATTATTGATCATATTAATAATTCAGACAAATAAGTGCATCAGGTGGTGGGAGGTGTTTTTTAGTTGCTTTAAGAAAGGTTGTAGGATAGTGTTAGACAAGGAAAATGGGAAAATGAAGATGAAAAAGAAACAGGGGAAATAAATTTACACTGTAAACCAGTGAACTGCTAGGTTTTCACAGTCAGAGGTTTTGCTACTGAATATAGACTATAAGATTGCCTTTATGTTTGATACAAGCCTTCTGCTTCCAGCAGCGAGCATTATGTCAGAATGGCAGCAAAGAAGAATTTCTTTTATTGTGCTATGGATGGGTTGCAGTAAGGATGCAGGATGGCAAACTCTTGTGTTCTTTGCGGAGTAGTTGTTTGAAAAACGGTGACCCACAAACCAGCAGATTTAAAAAGTGATCTTTGTTCCTAAATTTACTTTTACTTAAGTTTATTTCTTATTTTTAGATACTGCTTTAGAGTACTAATGCTGTTGTTGCAAGCTAATAGAAACTATGGAGCAGAAGAGATGTAGATGCAATTCTGTGCTTTTGTTTTTGGGTACTTCTTGGTTGATAACAGATGGAACATATTAAAAATCTCGTTGTGGATGAAGATAATGAAGGATGCACTCCGTTGCACTATGCATGCAGACAAGGTGTAGCCCTCTCTGTAAATAATTTACTCAGCCTCAATGTTTCCATCTACTCTAAGAGCAGGGACAAGAAGTCGCCATTACACTTTGCTGCCAGGTGAGTAGCACAGTCTGGACAATGGAATCTGTGCCATGGTTTTCATCCCTGTGTTTTTGACATTAATTTCTGTGTGTACCTTGCAAAGCTATGGGCGCATCAATACTTGTCAACGGCTTATAAGAGATATGAAAGATACAAGACTTCTGAATGAAGGTGATAAGAAGGGAATGACTCCCCTTCATTTGGCGGCCCAGAATGGTCACGAGAAGGTAGTTCAGTTTCTTCTGAAGAGAGGGGCTCTCTTCCTCTGGTAAGTATACAGATTTTCATTCATTAAGTCAAAAAAACCCTATCCCTCTATGTTTTATGTTCATCTTCTGGGGAGTTAATGCAATATAAATATAAGTACAATATATTAAAATAAATATTAATATATGCAAATACAAGCATACAGTATAAGAGCATGGTTATGCAATACTTGTAAAACAGAGAATCATGGCCAGCTGTAAAATCAAGGCTTCTAATGCTGGGTGGCTGAGGTTTCTCTAAATCCAACTGAGAGAAGAATATTGAACATTTTTATGAAAAAAAATAGTTTGGAAATATTACAACCATTTCAGCTTCACTTAAAGGCTTGAGTAGAGTTTCTTAGGACTGATGGTTCACAGGCATTCTGTCTTGCACTGTAATCCTGCCTTCAGGTCAAAGATCCTCAGATCTCAGAAACAGATGAAAAGGGAGAGATCTAAGTACTATTATTGAGTTGAACTTTTTACTTCTGAATGATGCATTGATCTTCACATAATAGTTGAGAGAATGTATAGACATCTCTGCAGTAGTCAGGCCAAAGAAAGGAGGTCTCAGTCAAAGTAGCAGGCATTTACATTCACTTTAAATTTATAAGAAGCTTTTTTTATTTATAATTTCTGATTTTATTCCATTACGTGTAAGTGATTATAAAGGCTGGACAGCCCTGCACCATGCTGCCTTTGGAGGATACACTCGCACAATGCAGATTATTTTGGACACTAATGTGAAGTGTACTGACAGAGTGGATGAAGAAGGGGTATGTGTTAATATTATTTGTTTCTTGTCTGTTGCTCCTAGATGAAATGTCAGGGCTAAGCTATTAGTAGTTTTCAACTGTGCATTATATTGTGTAATATTTTATTTCCTGTGGCAGACTCAGCGCTGTTATATTGTTGCTCTGATTTTTTCAGCCTTCTCTTCTGTTTCATAGTTCCATGTTTTGGGTTCTTTTTCATGCTCTGGTCTGTAAACACAGCCAATGTTATTGTATAATTTCAAGGTAGTTTACATTCTTTGTCTTAGAGATAAGGACAGCTGATGGACAGTTGTCTTGACCAATGGGATGGGGAGAGGTGTCAACCTTCTCCCCCAATCCTTGGCCTTTTTAGAGATACTATATATTGGAGTCAGACTTTCAAATAAAAGAGAGTTTTAGTTCATGCCTTCTGATCAAAATGTGAGTGTGTGTTTGTGTGTGTGTGACAAACTGCGTCAGTTATATTTCACCCCTGTTAAAAGATTTCTTGGATAAATATATGATTGCTGAAATTGTTATCCAATTCTTTTATGTGGGAGACAAAAAAGATTCAAATAGCCTAATAGAAAACATGAAATACTGAATGTATTAGACATGTGCCTCTTGCCCCCTATACAATGCAAGAATATTTTAGCAATGTAGTACAAACATTGGTAATGCAAATTTACTGAATTTACACACATGGGAAAAAAATTAGTATCAACTATAGCTCATTAACATATTGTTTGAAATCCCCTACATACTGATGTCCAGCAAAAACTGCAAAAACTTATCTTGCTCTGGAGTTTGGACAAAGGCAGTGTGTATTAGGTCAAGACAGAATCCCTTTCTTGGACTGAAGGCCTCTTGTATGAATCTGTCTCATCAAACATATAGGGTGATCTTTTTAAGGAACTCTTCAATTCCCAACACAGAAGCTATTGCTAATTTCTCTGAGAATTGGTGTTGAAAACATTTAGAATTACTAGATTAGAAACAAATCTTGACTATAAATTTATGAGAAGCCTTAATTTCAATTTATAAGAAGTCCTTAATTTCAATCAGAAAATCTGTGTACATTCAAAAGACTCTCAAAAGTCAGTTGCAGTGTAATTTGTTACTAAACCACTGATTCCTATATTTTTATGAAAACACAAAAGAAAAAATAAATGTTCCACTTAAAAAATTGCACCCTCAGATTTTGTTGCAGATTTTTTTTGTATGAGCACATCTGGATATAAGTGGATGCTTCTCTTCTTGATTATTAAATGCAGGTGTTCTCTGTCTGGAGATACCATAATTTTTACCTACTTGTGACTTGCAGTTCATTAATTACAAAACTAAAATATATTAACAAATTGGCTTTTCTTACCTACAGTGAGTTTCCTCTTCAGATTTTGCCCTACTGTGGCTGTAAACTTATAGAACATGTCTGTAATCCCTGTCAGAATCTCTGACAATATTCTAATATGTTTTGTGTTGCTAGTAAAAGCATTCAAGACTTGCAGCTGAGAAAGGTATACGGCTTTTCAAAGTGGGGAAGCACTGAAATGTACTTTTTTTAAAATTACTCATGTGCTGCTGTACTGCCTGTCTGCACAGAACACAGCTTTGCACCTGGCTGCACGAGAAGGACATGCAAAAGCAGTGAGGTTACTTCTTGACTATGGTGCGAAAATTCTGTTCAACAAAGCAGTAGCTTCTTTTTTCCATGAAGCAATACACCATAGGAGAAAAGATGTGGTGTCAGCTGTCATTTTGCACAAAAGGTAAAGTACACAGAAAATGATCCTTGAATTTATATGCCCATGTGTTTTGGTTGTCTTAAATGAGTTCTGAAAATCTGTAGTTTAATAAGTAAAACTGAGTACTTATTTTAAAAATCCAGAGGTAATGTTTTAATGAGCACAAATATAAAGTGGCATAATTGTAATAGACATCAGACATGTGGCAAGTTGTTTGTCATATTACATTGAGTAATATATACATTGGATATATAACATATCCAATACATTGGATTCTGCGTGTCAAAACATGTAGAAGCTATTGGAAATAATTTTGACGCTTCACATAATGCTTAAATGCCTATAGAATTTTAATAAAAATGTGAATACGACTGAAGTCATTCAAGAGATTTAATTTAAAATCATGATTTTAAATGTTGTAAGTATTTCAAAATGTGGCATTTGAACTGCAGTTTAGAATATTTTAGGTTAAGATATAGTGAAACCCCACTTTTGGAATAAAGCAATACACCATTGCCTAATGATAACATCTTTTGGTAAGAGTTACAGGAACACTGACAGGATTTGACTGTATTTATTATTACTTGCCTAATTTTGTAACCCAAGATTACAAAATTCGTTCCAGTTTCATATTTTTTAGGAGGCCTTAGCATAGCTGAAACATTTCTGTTTAATTGATAACAGAATTTAACATGAATCATTCTTACAGAAGTATCCAGAATATTACTCAGCTACTCCCCAAACAGATTAGTTTCCATTTAATAGTGCATAAAATTGTTATGTTATGATTTTCAATATCTTAAATAAAACTTAACCTAAAAGTAGTTAAGTTGAAACAGAAGCAATTAATTAGTTTTCCATTATCTGAAATAATTTTTTGCAGATGGGAAGAAGCTGTTGTGACTTTCTCTCACTATTCCAGTGCCAATAAATGTCCTTTGCTGGAAATGGTTGAGTATCTTCCTGATTCATTTAAAGTAAGTTTTCTGCACCTGTTAAAGAAATGACTTCACGAAGTAACCCTAGTTTTGCTGCATTCATTTTTCTGCTTGCTGTGCTCACTAATGCATGTTATTATAAAATAAAAATAAGTTCACAAAGTTATTTAATAGTATTTTAGTGATAGTCTCAGCTTGTCCAGTTTAAGCTCTTCAGTATTAGAAAAGTTCTTAGCTTGCTGAGATCAATGGAGTTATAAAAGTAATTTTAAATGATGTATAAATGAAAGTAATAAGTGCATTGGGTTCAAAATCATCTGACATATTTTCACTTTCTTAACTAACTGCTAAATGACACAACAGAATTTTTTTTAAATTAAAATAGCAAGTGACTTGGTAGATATCCATTCATCAACTATTCACACTTCGTACTTGTAAACTAGCAAATAGCCTTGTAAACTACATTTAAATTGAACTCCTACATGAAAACTCTGGAATTTTATGTCTTCATAACATACATCATAAAATCTGACTGAGTCATTACTTTTCTTAGCTGATCCTTGTATTTGATGGTCATTTTCTTCTGGTCTAAACACATTCTTTTTGTTGAACATTGTATATATCACCTTAATTCACTTTTCTGTTCATCTGCAAAGCTGGTGTTGGACAACTGCATAATTGAGTCTTCAGAGGAAAAGACAAGTCGAGACTTCTATGTAAGTAGATGAAAAAGTCTGGGAAACCACACAACATATATATTTTAATATACATGCCCTGCTAATATATGTAAAGTTGCAGTTGTAGATGAATCTCAGATTTTAATACAGAACATAGGAGGCAGATCTTATTTTATCCTTCAGACTGTAAATTGTTTAAAGTTCAGTTTCTGTAATCTTCATGTTTACATATTTTAATAACTGTGACATTAAACTTCTATAATCCATAAACTGTATCTTTGCTGTGTTAATTTTTGCAATCGACCTGGATGACAGAGGTTATTTCATGTGTATTTCAAAACAACAGTGAGAGAAGACACATAATATCTATTTATGCATATCAAAAGTATGCTTATAATAAGTAGTCCAATTGTCATCAACAATTTAGAATTCAACATATTTCTTTGTTTTGTAAATACTTGTCCAAAATCTTAAGAAGTAGATTGCTTTTAACGCCAGGCTCCAGTTATGTTACCTTTGAAACCATATTGAAAACCATCTTATCAATGGTTATATTGGATTGTGTTCACATCATTAACAGAAAACTTGCAAATTTTTTGCTACTGCGCATTGTCTTTATATTGTATTGTCAAAGCCATAGAACATTTAAAGACAAGTTTTTCTTTGAAGTCTGCATTAAAACAAATCACAGTTATGATAATGACCTCTCTCAATAGTAACATTTTAGCAAGAAATGTGCACTTTTTATTTTACAATTCAAAATGGTTTTTTTTAAACATCTTGCAGTCACAGATGTGTGTCTTGATGGCATTTGTTCAGCTAACAATGAATATACATCTTGATTCTGACTACCTTGACACAATATGCTTGTTTTTTTCTCCAAAGGATAGCCTTTTTTATATTAAGAACAGAATCTAAGACTGAGATAATCATTTGCATTATATTTAAATTCTGGCGTATATGTGTTATACAGATTGAATATAACTTCAGATATCTTCAGTGTCCCTTGACACTTAACAAGAAAGTAAAGGATGGTGAAGAAATTTTCTATGAACCACTTACTACTTTAAATGTAAGTTCTAGTTTTACTCTGACGTCATTTCATGCTGTCTTAGTTTAGATAAAATCAAGAGGTTTGAGTTTTCATCATAATATTTCTTCTCCAAAGCCCATAACTCTGTTTATTAAAAGCATATTGAAATTAAGTATGGGCCAAAGTTCTAAGAAATAAATAAAATTTCTTTTAGGTTTAGATAAAACTATGAATGCTCAAGATATTGTGCTGTACGTGCAGGTAGTAGATCAAAGAAAACCTCACTCCAGCATGGTAGTGACCATGCACTGGAATGTAAGGTGCTTAAAAACCTGACAAGCTGATTTGTTTCATATGTTAATTGCAAAGTACTTATGATGCCTGAAACAAATTTGCTGGTTTTTTGCATTGTCAATCTGTTCTCTCATTCTTTGTCAGAAAATGTTTATATAACAAACTTTCTGGCTTAATACGCTTATTTTTGGGGATTCCTGTTGGCAATTAGTTGTTGTACCGTCTAATAATAAATAAATTCATAATTTTCTCAATAAATGAAAAAGCATGGTCTCACAGGTATAGTTGACAATAGTCTGTATAATTCTTGAAGCTTGAAATGGACTAACAGAGCCCCAGCAGAGAAGCCGAATGCCTTAGCAGGCAGAGAGGGCAAGATAGCGACGGGTTTGGGCCAAAGTGTTTAATCAAAAGAACTTCACAATATCTTACACAGATTTTACTTTTCATTAGGCTAATATTCAGGTAAAAAAGGTGGCCTAGCCAGTTTTTTAAGCACTTTGCTTGCCTAGCTGAATTAAGTTTGACCCATCTGTATTTGTGTTTTGTAGGCCATGGTGCGCCACAACCGCATGGAGCTACTCAGTCATCCTGTGTGTAAAGAATATTTGCTTATGAAATGGTTGGTCTGTTTTAATGGATATAAAATATAATACTGCATGTCAAGATAAAGACTATTGTGCCTGAAAGTTGTTCATTAAAATGTGCATATTTATAGAGTTGCCTGAGCAAATGTCTTTTCCATATAAGGTGCAACTTAGTATTGACTGAAGATTTTTTGACATTTACAACAAAGACAACTACTATCTTTGTTTCCTCTTTATTGCAAAAATATATAATAAGGTTGCCAAGTTAAAAATGAAAGGAATAGTATTTCAGAGTGGCAAATACACTTTTGTGCACATAAGTGATGAACACATTCGTCACAAAGGGACATTTCAAGAAATGTTCATTTTCTCATCTTGAAGACATTGTTGGCTGTTAAATTTGAATGCATGCTCTTCTAAATTTGAAAAGTGTTGTAATTAACATTCTCACTTTCAAGGATGGCCTATGGGTTTCGAGCACATCTAATGAATTTAGGCATATATTCTCTTGGTCTCATCCCATTGACTCTTCTGGTCACCCACATACAACCAGGAAGACCTTTGAATGGAACAGAGCTCTACGAAGCAAGACCATTAGAATATGAGGTACTTTTATTAGTAGTCACAATATGTTTGGGATTTTTACAGCAAAAAGGTATGATTATTTAAATAATTTCTAGATTAATTTGTGATCCAGCTACTCTAAGAAATAAAATTGAGGTGTATATTTCTAAACACTCGGCAGCAACCTCTTTAGATAATTTTCACTTCTCACTGCTTATTTTTATTTTTTTCTGAGAAATTTATATTTGGTACATGGTTACTTCATTTTTTTCCCTGAAGTGATCACTATATGTTTAATATTGAAGAAAAAATGCTCACATGAGAGAAAATGCATAGAACTGAAACAGGAACTCAAAAAGGATATGCTAGTAGAAGTATGAAATAAAATAAGCTCAAGGGATATATGAAAAAATCATGAGAATCACATGTACAGTCCAACCCAGTACATGGATTTCACAATAAATATTAGTAAAACAGAATTTAGATAGTAATAGGTATATGACACAAGCTAACAGGGTTACCTAACTTGGCAATGTAATGTATATATAATAGATAGAGATGAAATTAACATTCCTTTGGTAATTTCTAATTTTTTTTGTGCTCTGATTTTTGTTTCAGGACTCATACTTCACAAGGGTGTGTATGTGTTTAGTTTTAATTATGAGTTTACTGGGCATCTGCAAAGAAATATTTCAGCTGATTCAGCAGGTAAGTACATAGAGAAATAACATTAATCAGACAGTGTGCTTGCATGGCAGTTTGTATGATATTGAAATTAATCTAATTTTTTCCTGATTAGAAGGGAGATGCTAATTTGTACTTTTTAATATATATATATATAAAGATTGAAACTGAGAAGAGAATTTAAATATTGTATTGAATTTGGTGTTTTAATGATGGATGACTTGTAAATATTGACCTTTCTTTCTTAAATCCTAGAAATTGAAATATTTGTTGGATTACTCCAATCTACTGGACTGGACCATTTACACTACAAGCATAATTTTTGTGTCTTCTTTATTTATTAATACACCAGCTCATTTGCAGTGGGAATGTGGAGCAATTGCTGTATACTTGTCTTGGATGAACTTCTTGCTTTATCTTCAACGGTAATTTTTTTTAAGGCTTTACAATAAAATATTTTAATATTTTCAGATAATTTACATATCCTAACTTGTGACTGATCAAGTTTGAGAGTCCCATTTTGTATTTTTATTCTTTTCAAACTATGCAAGTTTCCAGATTAGGACCATAGGAATTTTTTATCTCTGATGAACTGTAAAGTTGGTTTCAGTGTTTTTCCTGTAGAGCATCACAACATATGTTATAGCAACTATAAAAATAACAATATGTATTTTAATGTTAATTAGGCATAGCCATGATTAATGTTATCTTTTTAAAATCATCTTTCATTACACTGTATAGACTTTGACTTAAAAAGAGCCCAGAAAGATATGAATTACGAAAGGCATAAGGAGGTCAGGTTTTATGAGTAATTCCTGGGAGAAGATAAATTCTTTTATCATTTCCCATATTAAATGGCACATCTCACTTTTTATACCATAAATTCCATATACCATGTATTCTGTAAAAGAATTACAATGTATGATATTATTTCTTCAGTTGACATTATGTCTGTTTATTGCCATTTATTATCCTAAATCTTGTCACTGGTACAATAGTGTCCAAGAGTTATGAACTACAGGAGAGCTGGGTGGAGGAAAAAAAATAGTGTGGGTGTAGTGCTTAAGATTAATAAATTAAACACATTTGTGCCTGAGCAGGGCTGCATGTGATAACACTGCATAGATGTTCTTCCAATTCTTACTGTATATATGCGCTAATCACCCCCATGAAGTCTTGCAGGCAGACAAACATAACATTTGCTGATTAATTTCAGGGTTGTTTTACTGTAGTAGGGATGTTTAAGGACATGGTTTGTAAACAGAGTTAATGTCAAAGAGAGTACCTTAATGGTCTTGCCTGTACTGCAAACCTTGTCCTCGCCGTGTCTGACCTTAGCTGACTAATGAGTGGGTGTGTCCTGTCTGCTCCGGGCAAAATGGGGGTTCAACCTAAACAGTAAGAAGTAAACAGATGATTGTGCAACCTTTCTTCTGCTGTTGGATGAAATGCCTTCCTGGCCTGACTATTTTTTCAACTGTGTAGCACTAGAGCTCTACACATGATTTTTTAAACTCATTTAGGCTGTCTTTTCCCAAAGCAACCTGTGAGTCCATTGACTTGAACTGAATTTTGCCTAATAAACGCTTAATAAGTAAGAGAAGATCAGGTTTGCTTTATTTCCATCTTGACCTTTTCAGTCTTGCACATAATGTTTCAGAGTGAAAGACATGCATAGGCATTTTCACAGTTGCTACTGTAGTAGCATAAAAAATATCTTGTTCCCTGGATTTGAGAGAGGACATAAATTCCCAAGTTCAGGTTTAAAAGAAAAAGTAATTTAATCTGCGTTATGATAATTCCTGTTCTGAGATTTAGTTTTTGTGTTAACCAAGAATAGGAGAGGGTTGCCAACAACAGACTGTTGTTGGAAACACAGATGTCTTAAAATTTTGCTATTCTCCTTCTCTTCCTGAGCAGTGTTCTTTTGGTTTGCTTGTTTACCATTCTTTGCTATTACACTGAAACTACATAATGTCATTTGTTTCACGTCTTGTAAAAAGTGAAATCTTCTAAATCAGGTGTGTCGCTGCTACATAGGTTATAGTGCCAGTTGTCCTTCGTTCTGGTTGCTACTTTGCTCTGAGAAGCAGAAAAAAGTTGGATATATGCTAATGTTTTTATTCTGAATGCAGCTGTGGTACGATACTGTACTGCCTATGCCTAGGGAGAGAATAAATGTCCATGAAAAATACTATCTTGAAAATTGTTCTTATGCATTAAAATATAAGACTAAACAGTTTAAGTTGCTGTGAGTAGGATCACTTGCACTCTTTTGGATGTGAAAGTAGAACAGGTTTGTTACCATCACAGAATCGCTCAGAGAGGCAGTGTCTCTTTCCACAGATGAAAATCAGCATTACTCACTGCCTTACATAAATAACTGCAGGAGACTCTTAACTTCAGTATTTAATGGTTTAGGGGTACACTTGGCAGTGCTATCTTAAAAGTCTTTTCCAAACTAAGTGATGCTATGACTGATTCTATGTCTTTTTTGTTTACTTTTTGTCTAGATTTGAGAACTATGGAATCTATGTTGTGATGTTCTGGGAAATTTTGAGGACTTTGATTCGGATTGCTGTGGTTTTCTTTTTCCTGATACTGGCCTTTGGGCTGAGTTTCTTTGTTCTTTTGGGTTCACAGGTTAGTTCTATAATATAGTTTTTTTCATTATAAATATTATCTTTGACTAAAGCATCTCGAGACTTTATTTACAAATTTCATCAGTTGCGTTTTTTCTTTATTTTGACATTTCTTTTTGCAGCAAACATACAGCACACCTCTGCTTTCCGTAATGAAGACGTTTGCAATGATGCTGGGAGACATTAATTACCATGATGCATTCCTTGATCCTTTACTAAGCAGTGAATTGCCATATCCATTCCTGAGTTACACAGTTCTCATTATATTTACCTTGCTTATTCCAATCCTTCTTATGAACTTGCTAGTAAGTAAGCTATTTATTAATATACAAAAGTGGTTAAACATGAGTATATAGAGTACTAGTGTATAGAATTACTTCAGTAAGTGAAGTAATAAATATCATTATTTAACTGATATTTTCAGTAATATATTAAAATATTCTCTGCATTTGTTTTCTATCCAGTTTACTGCTCTGAGTATTTTTCCACAGCTCACTTCTGAAGGAATATTTTGTATATCTTTAGGTAATAACTGTGGTGCAATTTGAATTGGAGCTGCAATGTATTATCCTGAGGTCTTGATCAAGAAAACTGGGGAACAATGATTTTTGTTTAATCCTTTGTTATATCATAACCTAACACTAACAATAATGTAAATTTAAAAAAAGTAAAGCCCAAAAAGCCCAAACTCAGTTCTTCATTGCACACAAAACAGCAATCAGAAGTAGTTTTAGAACTAACAAACCTGACCTGAATGTTAAGAATCAGAAAACATGATAATGATGAAAAAGGGGGAAAATATGTAATATATCTTCAGCTGTGTTCCACTGAATATAATTTTTATTTAGGAAATCACATTTTCACATGAGCTGAGCAATGAAAGTCAAACGCCTCATGTTTTTTAAACTTGTTTATTGTGGCCATGATCCTGTTTAATCAAGAGATCAACCCATTTCTTAACTAATGTTAAGTAATGAAGCCGTAATGAAGAGTATAAAAGAAGGGATGTTTTTCTTGGCAAAATTAGTGCTTCAGTGCCTTACCAATAGAGTGTTGTCATTAAAAACAATCTCTACTGATACATATCTTCCAAATATGCAAAAAATGTTTCCAAATTCAAGTGCAAAAATAATTTAACACTAGAATATTTTTATTTAAGTATGCATTAGAAATACAATGGAAATCACAAACTATGAAAAAATAGATAGTAAAATATTTCTCTTTTTTTCTAGATTGGTTTGGCTGTTGGTGATATTGCTGAAGTACAAAAATATGCTGCACTCAAAAGGATTGCAATGCAGGTGAGTAACACACCATGAAAGCATCAGATATTGTAAGTACATACCATTGCTAGAACGCCATTTAGATAATTAGTTGAGTTTCCTATCTTAGGATGTCTCTAAAGCAAATTGGTGAACATGGCATCCTATCGTGAATCTCATTTTCACACATAGGAGTCACTGCCAAGGAAGTGTACAAGCAAATGCATTTTTAAGAAATTTTTCAACCATCAATTCAAGCAATGCTGAGTTTTTCCAAAACCAGAATCTCAAAATCAGTCACTACAATACTTGAAATCACAGTTGTCTTTTAGTAGAGAACCTATGCAGGGGAAAGAAGGTACACAAAAATCAAAAGGACACCAAATTCATTCTGCTATACTAAATTCCCATTAGTTAAAAGAGTGCACATCTATTACTCCATGTAATAAATTCTGCTAAGGTACTCAAAACTGGTATAACCATGTTGTTTTAGTGCCTGGGCTGGACTATTCAAATATTATACCACTGTTTGCCGTGTGGGGTAGTTCTAGTGAATTGAATAAAATGGCATGATGGTTATTTTCGCATATAATGTGTATTTATCTTAAGACAGCTTATCTCATTCTAAATGCAAAACTACATTTAGGTTAATCTTCATACCAACTTAGAGAAGAAGCTGCCATTTTGGTTCTTAAGTCGGGTGGACCAGGAATCAATCACTGTATATCCCAACAGGCCGAGATACTGTGGATTTATGGTAAGATGGTGAATATTAGATAGAAAAATGCTTACCAAAAAGGGATATGATTGACTTTGTACACACATTGCTGAGGACATTGTGTTATTAGACTCAATCATTAAATGACATCAAGGGAATTGTGATTAGATGTTGACTAAGGTCAATGAAAATGATAAATCAGTTTGAGTGCAGCTATATTCAGAAAAAAATAGTGTTTGAATACTCAATGAACTGTAACTTTATGAACTGAGACAAGCTACAAAACATGTTCAGATAAAAAGTAGAATTACCCCTTTTGGGCTTATCTTCTTTTGTTTTTTTACTTTGCATTTCAGCTGTTGATACACTGAATTTTCTTGTAAAACAAATTTTAAAAAACAAATGTTTTAATACATAAAAAAATCATAACAGAAAGTCTTGTCAGTGTTAACACTGTGTGAAGACTTACCATTCACATAATTACTGTTGGACTGTAGGATCTGTTTAAGTTTGGTTCCGTGTTTTCTTTAGAGCGTGTTCCAATATTGCTTTGGGTGTGAGGACTCTACCACATATGCACAGAGCCCTGATACAACACTAGAACTGGAAGTTCTGAAGCAGAAATACAGGTATTTTTGGTGATATTTTACAGTTGTAAAAATAAGTAGGACCAATATTACAAACATACTCCTATTTTAAAAAGCACTTTAAAGCTCCATTTTGAATCTAAAAAGTAATATTCCATGTCTCCAGTCCAAACCAGCACAGCTCGTTGCTCATTAAAGTAATCTGAAGTGATGAAGAGGATGGATTTTCATTTTAGAGATTTGTGAATGGAGGTTTTCAAGAGTTGTTTGGAACTCCCAAACAGTGTAATGTCGCCCTGATTTTTCAGCCTTCTGTGTGTCTCACAGTTCACAGTTCTTAGGTTTTTTCTCACACATGGGTGTTACAAATAGAAGCAATGTTTTTCTTAATTCAAGGTAGTTTATGTTCTCGTTCTTAGAGATATGGACAGCTGATGGACAGTTGTCTTGACCAATGGGATAGGGAGGGGTGTCAACCTTCTCCCCCAGTCCCTGGCCTTTGTAGAAATACTATAGAAGTGAAGTCAGATTTTCATAATAAACAGTTCATGCCTTCTCACCAGAGTGTGTGTGTGTGTGTGTGTGTGTGTGTGTGAGCCTGTGTGTGTGTTTGGGTGTCTAGCAACGACAGATGTAATTCCAGTTGGTTTGCAAGGATACACAATCTGTTACTGACTTTCTGCTGGGTAAATCAGATTCAGATTGTTTCTCCAAAAATGGATTGGTGTCTCGATTCTCCCTTGAACAAGTCATGTTTCCCAAAGCCTTGGAAGGAATTCTTTGTACTTTCTTGACCTATTCGTCATACCAACATATCCATAAGAATTGTTTCAAAATACCTTTCTGTGAGTGTACAGCTGGAAAAACATATTCTTTCTCACTCAGTCTCACATTCCTCTGCACTTTCTTCTATCCATTTTTTTTCTTTCTCTTTTTTTTTTAATCTACCGATTTTTTGTCTGCCTGCACAGATTCAGATTGAGTATTTGGGGTTTTTTTGAGTGAAAGACTTAGCAAGAGTGGAAGGAGGGTAAGATACGTTCTACAGATATAGGCAAATCATGGACTTTAGCAAGTCCTTCTGTAAATGCATACTGCTACATCAATATATTATAAAACAGCATAAAATAAACTCTTTCTTGGTCGGGATTTTTTTCCTACAGAGAAGGAAGAAAACTATAATTTTATAAAATTATTTGCAATAGAATAACTTGTGACCATATCATTATGGCAGGTTATTTTTACTGCTCTGAAAATATTGACTGAAAACTCTTACTAGGTTGCCAATGTGGTTTTTATTATCAGAGTTCAAAACAGAGTTCAGTTACTCCTGGAGCTAGTGTCAGTACTGGGTGTACATATTTTTGCTTTTTGTTTTGGGGAGGGGTTTTCTTTTGCTTTGCATTTTACTTTGTGTGATTTTCACATATTTTAAGATGTAGTACCATTTCTTGTTAAAAAAAAAAAAAAGGTGAAGAACCTAACTACATCTAAAGGCCCCCAACTGTTCTTCACAAAAAACCTTTTCGGTCACACTAGATTTCATGTAATTTTGTGAGTCTAGACATTTGGAAAAGTGAATTTTCAAAACATCTGTTTGGTAGTTTGATAAAGACGGTTTCTAGTCACATTTCCTATTTCTTTCACTGTTTCTTTAAAGATAACAAATACTGTTTCCTGTATGTGTGATGCTGTGATGCTAACTTAGTTTAACTACTTAATTGCATCATTTGCATTTTGGATAGCACTTTGAAAAAGATCAGTAAGTGCTTCATCAGTATTTCTCATATGCTTTTAAAAAAAATAGTTGTGAATTTCACTAAATGTTTTTGGTAGTTTAATTGCCATTGCAACTCTGGCCTTTTTCTTGCAGACAAGGAAATAGGTCAATAGGAAAAAATTTTGATAGAGCAGTCAAAAACTTTATTATGAGAGTGAAGCTGCATGTACCTTAACTCTATATTAAGTTAGTTTTCACAAGAATCCTGGATTTGAAGAATTAAATGTATTCTAGATAATAGCCTTTGTTAGAAGGGTTGAGTTAAGTACTGTTGGAAGGGTGAAGTTAAGTACTGTCAACTTTTGCATCTGTAATTTAAATGTCCTTTGAAATTAAATTACAGAGCTTGATGTGTACTTGTTTGCTTGCTTTTTAGGCTCAAAGATATATCAACATTGTTGGAAAAGCAGCATGACCTCATTAAACTGATTATCCAAAAAATGGAGATAGTGTCAGAGGCTGAAGATGAAGACAGCAATGATTTATTTCAGCACAAATTTAGGAAAAGGCAGCTAGAGCACAAGAATAGTAAATGGGATACAGTGTTAAAAGCTGTTAAAACAAATGTGCCTAACCCAAGCACAGAAAAGAACAATAGCTTCTTCTAGACTTGGTATGATATCATGTTGTATTATCATTTTGTTCTACTTTAGGGTCACTTATTGTCTTTGCATAATGTTGATGTGAAACATCGTGTACTCAAGTATAAAAAAAGGCCAGATCCAAAACCAGGATGCAGGTGCTCAAAACAGTATTTAAGGAGACTGGAGATGTCTACATCCAAAACTGTGATCCTAAAAGTGACTGACTAATCAGGAAAGTGCCTAACTCAACAGAGGCCGACCTTGCTGTTCTGGCAGTTCCCTAGGCTTCTGTCTAGATCTGTTCCTGGATTTGGCCCTAGTACACTTAGGTCTGTATGTAATGACATTATTTTCTGTTACGAATATTTTTAGAATTTCTAAATTTTTAGAAATTAGATTCTAGTCATTTACTATTCAGATATTTGAAGAGAGCCAATGGGCTTTATGTAGCTTAAAAAGTACAAAACTAATCTGACAGCGTGTGTTGGAAGTTTTGCTGAGTAGGGACTGCAGGATCAGGCCTGAAAGGTAGGAAATAAAGGATCATGAAGTTGTAATATAAGGGAGGAGCTGCTTTCTTTTCTAGATAAGTGGAAACAATTCACAGCAGGATCATTTGTACTAGCATGCATATAGCAATGGTAGAATGACATGTTTAATATTAGTCATTTACAAGTTGCTGTCCTTATACTGCTAATGTGATTTTGGCCTTCCTGATACTTTAATCTGCACCTTGGTTTTATTATTCATTTACTGAATATTCAGTGCACTATGTAATATATGGTAATATATTACATTTAGAAATAAACATTAATTAAAATGTGCTTAAGTACCCAAATATATTTGTTTCAAAACCAGTGCTAATAAACTAATTATGACTACATGTGGTGGTAAGGCTTTGTGGTCTGCTTCTGAATTTAGCCATTTTCTTCAAGAACTTAGTATACTTTAATTTTTCTCATAAAAATCAATTGTGATTCCTGTTTATTTAAAAGGTAAGTCACCAGAAGGTTATTCACACTGTACAGACCTTGCCCAGTCTTCAGAGAACACTGGAAGATGCATATACATTAGTGTGACTTGTGCCTTAAAATAGCCACAGATATTCAGTAGGCTAAAATCTTTCTCACCCAGCTGGTCTGTCCCAGCTCTAAGACCTTAAATCTTTGCCAGGTAAAATAGAGAAAGGAGGAGGCTGCTGGAGGAGCAGCTCTGCTCCAGGGCCAAGCCTAGCATGACATAGTGAAACAGGAGAGAACATGTAAGCAGAGTCAGAGCAGAAAAAGTAAAAATACCACTATAGTTTCTGGAATTGGTGTGGCCCCTGAAGTCAGATCTATTCCCGTGAATAAACTGTTTGGGTTTGCTGCACTGCTGTGCATCTGCAGCTCCCTCTGTCAGTAGAAAGAATGGCCAGATTCTCAGGATAGGGCCAAACTTGAAAAACGTAATAGTAATTTTAAATTCCTGGCAGTCTGTGCCATTAACACTAGATGGCAGTGAGTGATAACATTTTTGGGTAAGTAAATGGGACCTAAATGCATTGTTTTGACTGAAGAAAAACAGTAGTATGGTTGCAGCAGGAACAAAGCAGTCAGCACTTATAAAGTCTGAACCTTTCAAGCCTCTTTAAACAGAACTGAGACCTTTATATACAGCTGCCTCTCAGCTTCTCTGAGTGTTTGCAATTTGAGAAAAGTTTTCCTTTTCAATTTTATGTAGAAGGAAATAGGTTATTTTATAATTAGCTAATATTATAACATTGAATAATAACTTAGCTTTCTATGGAAATCATCAGACTAAGATTATTTTTTATGTAATAGAACTATCTAATAGACCCTAAGTACAAGAGATGTAGATTTTAAGGAAAAGTACAAGTACAACTGGAATACAAATCACGGTTAAAAATTTGTGTAGACTGACCTGAAGATACTGGGCCGTTTGAGCAATCTCTAGAAGCAATCTTGCTGGAATCGTTATGGTTGGAAAAGACCTCTAAATAAGGTAAAGTAAAAGACCATTGAGTACAGCCATTAACACTGTCAGGTGCGCCACTAACTCTAAGCCCCATATCTACATATTTTTAAACTCTTCCATGGACAGTGATTTAATTTTCCTGGACAATTCCTGTTGCAGTGAATTTTTCCTAATATCCAATGTAAACCTCCACTGGTTCAACTTGAGCCAATTCCTCTTGTCCAATTGCTTTCTACATGGGAGACGAGACCAACCTTCACCTGTCTAGATATGTTACATGTTAGGTACAGCTGAATATATGTTAACCAAAAGTGCTACAATGTGAATTTTTGAATTCACAATTAGGAATTGATATTCAAGGGAAATTCATCCTCCGGGTGTGAATATAGTATCTGCAAACTCTAATGGGTGTGTATCTGTATCCAACACTCACCCTCCAGTCCCTATGGAAGTAACACCTTTTCAGTTGGGGTACTGACAGTTCTGTAGGCACACATAGTCACCACTTGTCTCTTTCAGGATTGTATATCAAATATTGCTGATAGTGGGGGTAAATATTCCATTTCATTTCCTGCTTCTCAGCAGTGCTGTCGCTGTTTTCTCCTCAAGATGAACAGCAGTATGGTTCAGGCAATGGCACCATCTCCTCCCACCAAAACCAGATCATTCCCATGAGTTCCTGTTGGGAAGACTGATTTGTGCCTAATCTGTGTGACACACAGAAGGATCACAATTTGGGACAAGAAATGACATTTCAGCATGAGTTGGTACCCTGAAGCAAGATGGCAATCCTTTGCTGAAACCGAAGATCCAGTTGCCTGCCTTTCTAGCATCAGACTCTTGCTGATAAGGATGGACTAGCAAAATACTTTGCCCATGTAAATTAAAATAAGCTAGAGCAATAAATACATCCTTAGCAGAAAATCTGAAGTGCCCAGATTTGAAGTAGATTAGACTGAGACTCTTTTCAGTTTATAGGAAATAACTTGATCCAAGCTGTCTAGTGTGGATATTGGTGTTCTCCATGATATGCTGCTGGAACAAAGATAAAGCCACTCTATAAGTAAGTCGCCATCATTTTCTGATTCATTTTTTCTTCAAAGAAATAGCCTTGCATTCTCGCTATTCTGTTGTATAAAACCATTTTGTTTTCTGCAACACACTGAAAATGTGGCTTTGTAAACATTTCACACAAAACGTTGTTTGAAAAATTGTGTTATAGAGGATTGGTAAGAGAGAACATCCCCACTCTCCAAAATCAGCTGGGGATGATTTCAAATCCTTGAGGGCTAGACATATTAAAAGAGAAGAGGAATCTATATGAACCGGGTGAAGGTCCTTCTCACTGGTCAGGCTTTTGTTTTGTAAGATGAAATGCCTATAAGCAGAGCATGTTGCAAGAGAAAGAAAAGATGAGAAAATTTCTGTAGAGGAAGATCCAAAAGAAGAAACCAGAGGCAGATTTTCCCTTAGGTTTATGCCCTTTTACCCTGTCCTGTAGGTGTAAGGAATCACTTAGGCTACAACATGGTATACATCAGTTTTAAACTGTCTTTACATTGACTGTCTGACAGGGGGTCTCACTGTGGGCAGGACTTAGGCCCATGTAATTAACAGATGAAGTATTGGAGTGTAGAAAACCTCACCGGGGAGTTACAGTCAGCAGGATAATTTTTTGATCTTTCTCTTTTAAATTATTAAAAAGATAGAGTGATACAGGAGCTGAGAAAATCTCTGATACCAAAAGTAAGAGCCCTGCTTAAAGGCAGCATTTTCTGAGCAGTGACAAAATACTGTGTGGTGCCAAGGTGTAAATCCATACTGGCACAGGCACTGCAAGAGAGATTCTGTGAGCCAGGGTACAGGTTGGTCCATGCACAGGACACTCAGGCACACCTGAACCTCTTAGGTAAAGATATTCACATCCTTATAGAAACACACCGAGACAATGTCACAGCAGTCACAAGAGAAGATGCTTCAGATGCTTGAATGCATCAGTGTTGTAGAGATTAACTCTATCTCAGCTGAAACCAGGACCCTCAGGCAGGGAATAATCTCAGTAATGGTAAGATTTGGTTTAGAGGTCAAGACAGGAAGCAATGAAAGTTATGAGAAGTGATGCTTTTAATGTTTCATAATTGGGAATCACAGCTTAAAAAGCAGAGTAAATTTTGAAACTATTCATTTCAGAACGTTTTAGTACTGTTAGTATTTATTTATCCAGAGAGGTGACTGGAGTCTAAAAACTGACCATCAGCAGGGAACAGGACTGTGAAAAACAGAAGTTTCAAGCAGGCCAGTAATGTGGAGTAAAAAATGAAGGGAAAGGAACTTGGACTAATCCTGCCATTAGTGTGGATCACATTAAAAAGGACAGAAAGCCCCAAAGTCCCACTGGCCCATCTGAGTACAACAGTGCCGCTCACAGCAATGTCAAATTCAGCTGCGTTCAGCCACATGGGATCAAGGATAGGGAGAGTTAAGAACATTTAAACTTTTAAAAACAGAAAATGTGCTTCTCAACTCAGTCCTGATGATAATCCCGGGAGCTGGCAATGTCCATGGGATTGATTCAGCAAGGCAGCATGGAAGGGATGCCATGAGAGATAGCCATAATGTACCTCAGAGTCACTCCTCATCTCCTGAGCTGAGGCACTTCCTGTGGATTCAGATTTTAACATTTCCTGTCGCAGCTGCCTAGTCTGTGAGATATTTACAACTGCATTAAATGGCTGAAAGTAATCACGGTGAAAAGCTGCTACTGGTAATGTGACTCCCACCCCAGGTAGAGCAGTCCATGGGCAAAGGGGCACCTCTCCCCTGAGCCGTGTGGAACAGGCTGGGGTCTGGCACTCCAAAGACCATCTGAGAGAGACCCTTGTGGATTTTAGCTGTGGTGGTGTCAATATACAACAAAAGGAAAGGTGAGAGCTTTAATCTCAGATGGCTCTAGCGAGTCTGTAGGGTGCTCTGAATGTGCTCACCTCATTTAGCTTTGAGGAGAGGTAGGGTTAGTGTTTCAAATCTGTATCTGGTCTAAGTTTGGGCCCTGACTATTTCTCCCTTAAGAAAGCTGGCTGATAGTCCTGTAAAATATTTTGTGGACAAGTTTCACACACAAAGGAAAAGTTAGGGAGTCTGCTTCATTTCAGCCTTTAACCTTAACCCAAAAAACTTTGATAATTAATGGAGCTGGACTGATTTAATTTCATTTATATTTTATTCCCTTGCTAGTTGGTCTTTCTTCTTGAGTATGCACAAAACAAAAAAACCCTCTGTTATTTCATGTTTCTTCATAACTTTATAAAACTAGCCAAAAGATTTCTCTATGTTCTTCATTCCTTCATCTGACTCAAATAAATGATATTTTGCTTTGAAAAGTTCTCTAATATTTTGCAACATAAGCAAATGAGTACTGGGAATAAAAAAAATACATGCTAGAATTATGTCAGATAAGGCAGAGACAGACAACCACAATCAGAAGCGTGCACATTTACCTTCCCACCCACCAGACAAGTGGGGTCCTGTGGAAGGTCTGACAAAAAAACATTTGGAGAAGTGAAAGAGTTTCCCACATAAGCTCTTTACAGGAACGTAAGGCAGAAATACACATTTCTAAACATTGTAAAAGGAGCTTAGAAAGTGAAGGTGACTGCTGAAATCCACCTCTGCTGCCCCCAAGTCATAAAATCAGCTGTGGCCTGAAGCTGGGAAGTCTCCCATGACCTGGGGAATTATCCTAATTGTTGCTTCAGAGCAGCAGGGGTGGCTCTATGATGTCTCCTTTGCCTGAGATCCCTTGTGTGGTAGATGTTGTCACACAGAGAGATCAGACACAGGTGGCACAGAGGATGCCATGTGTCCCTCTTGCTGGCCATGGCACATCTGGGGCACACCCTGAGGTGCACAATCTCGCTTTCTCCAGAAAGCATGAGCAAATGAACATACACTGTTCAAATAGCTATTTTCTTAAGTGTGAAATCCATAGATGTGAACAGAGAGACTAAGAAAACCCAGCATGGAATAGTGAGTGTCAGATGAGGAGGAGGAGCTGCAAATAAAAAGCATATCTGACCCAACCAGAGGGGCAGAAAATTATGGCAGATCTTAAAGTGGAGAAAATGTAGGAGGTTCTCTATTGACACTAGCTCAGAGGTCACCTGGGACCTCTGGGTTTGGGACAGCAAAATTATCAGTACTATAAAACTTCTTAAATTTCACTGGTGAAAGAAAAGGCAAGGGGAATTAAGGATGGAGCCAAGAGTCCACAAGGGCTGTGAGTCACAAGGGAGGTTTTTTGTTTTCCACAAGAGATAAAAGCATCACCCACTTATCTGAACAAACACAACAATGCACCAATTATTCCTGAGGAACTAAAAAAAAATGTATTAATGACTCTAGAGTGAAACAATGGGATCCTAGTTCCAGCATGCATATTTTCTGATGTAAAAGCCTGCTTTTTAATGTCTAAAATCATAACTTACAAAATAGCCTTTAAATAAAGACTGAATAATCAGTAAAGAGCTTACTGTTGAATTTTGAAACAAAACAATAATACATATCTAGGCCTGTGGACCTTTTCTTCCTAGACTTTAAGAAAAGTTAAAACCTCTAATAAGAGGGGCCGGGGAAAATAAAAATGAACATCACAGAATCACAGAATGGCTGGGGTAGGAAGGTACCTCTGGAGATTATCCAGCCCAACCCTCCTGCTAAAAATGGGCTCACATGGATCACGCTGCACACTATCTCATCCAGACAGCTTTTGAATATCTGCAGAAAAGGAGGCCCTACAACCTATGTGGATATAGCACTGGATGGTCTATTCCAGTGCTCTGTCACCCTCAGAGGAACAAAGGTTTTCCTTATACTGAGATAGAACTTCCTACGTTTTAGTTTGCACCTGTTTCCCCTTGTCCTGGCCCTGGGCACCACAGGAGAGTCTGGCCATTAACATAAATATTTGTATGCATTTATAAGATCCCCTCTCAGTCTTGTTTCTCCAGGCTAAACAGGACCAGCTTCCTCAGCCTATCTTCATGAGAGAGATGTTCCAGTCCCCTAATCATCTTTGTAACCCTCTGCTAAACCTGCTCTGGTAGTTCCTTGTCTTTCTTGTGCTGGGGACCCCAGAGCTGGAGACAGTACCCCAGATGCAGCCTGAATGCCACACCAATGTGAAGGGACTTGAGCCCTCACCCAGCACAGGTAATCTGCTCTGGGCCCTGTCCCCGGGGTTGTCTGTTTACTTGCACCCCAGGAGAGTGGAACATACAGCTGCTCTTCTGTTTTACCCAAATGGAACTGAGAGCTACAGGGTAGTTTACTTCAGATACTCTGTTTTCTCAGTTATAGGAAGTATTTTTGAATGAGTCTTCCCTACTTTGCTGCCACATTTAACCTTCACATTGCCTAGGAATATTGGAAATGCTTGAAGGTCTTTCTGATGGCAGGTGGCAATCCTGGTCCCTGCCAGGGGACACACACTGGTACTTGCACTTTATTTAAGATATGGCATTCTCAGCCTGAAAAACTTCAGAAACACTGGAGAAGTTCATGCAAACTTTCCAGCAAATTATGCCAGATCTCAGAGCTTGTGTGGGATGTCTGAATATACCCACATGAGAACTACCACTGACATTTTGCCCTGTGCTGCACAATCCCCCACCAAGACGATTCTAATATGAAGAAGTAGCAAACCTGTTCTTCTGTCAAAGCATGAGTAGAGTATATGGTCCCTTGCTGTTCAAAATGCATCAAGTTTTTGTTCACTGCCATTACCTCCGTGCTAGCACCACACTTGCCCCTCAGCTTCTATCAGCAAGATCAGGTCAGCCAGTGCAAGCAGAAGTCATGGCAAGGTGAAAGGTAAGCAGTGCTGCACTGGGCACCTCCCAGACCTCCCATCTCCATTTGTGGGGTGCACTTAATAACCAGCAGGCAGGAAAATCAAACAACAGGTACTGCAGCATGAGCTATATATTCCAGGACAGAAATAAGCTCCCAAAGTAGTGGTGGCCCCAGTGGCCACCCTAATCAAGTAGAATCTTCTAATCTTCTGTAGAAACTGAGCTTCTGCCATTTTGCTTTCACTGGTTCAGCATCCTCCACTCTTCCTGCAATGCAACCTCAGAATGTTTATAAGAATATGTATGACCGTGGTAATGTTATAAAAATAAGAAGATATTTTTAAGATCACCTGCTATACCAGAACCAGATAGGCAAGGCAAGGCAGCGACTGGCAAGACATGTAGCAGGTGTCACAAGTACTGATATGTGTGTGGCCTTTCCCAAATTGAAGCCATATGATGCTTTCTGAGAGGCTTTCAGGGTTGCAGAGCCTTGTGGACAGCCTTTCTGTAATGCCACAGCTTGCCAGCACTTGTAACGCAGCTTGCAACCGTGGAAGTGGAGGGATGGTGTAGCTGCCTCAAACCCACCGGTGATTCTTCATCCCCCCAGTCATACTTTGCTGTTAGTCTAACTAATAACTGCACAGAAGTGACAGCATAATAATGACCATGGCAGAAAGTCCCACAGATCATTTAAAACAAAGTTCCATTTTTACTTCAGAGAGCTTGAAATCATCTTCCAGACGGGGCTCAATGTAGGCAGGAACCTGAAGATGATTTGAGCATAGTCACTAAAATGGGTCAATTAAAGGAAAGCAAGTTCCAGTGGAGGAGATAAAAATACAAAACACTAGCCTGTTCTTCATAATTCCTAAATTAATTCAGTTGTCATTGCAGACTAAGATTTGCTTTGATTTCCCTCTGCTATTCTGACCCAGGGCAAGACTCCAGGTTGTCCAAAGTTTCCTTTGTCTCTGCGCAGAGCAGTGACATCCATCACAGAGACTTGCTCTGCTCACCGGGAACTTCAGACAAAAATGTTCACCCACAGAAGGTTAAAGCAGTCTCCATGGAATCCAATTGACCCTTTGTGCAGGTGCAGCAGGGCTGGGTAGGCAGTCAGCTGATTGTGGAGTGAGCCGGTGAATGGGCTGTCAGGCCTCTTCCCACCCCTGCTGCATCAGCCCATTGCAGGCTGGAGAGTCCTCACTAACTGTAGAAACTGACCCTTAATAAATTGTCCTCTCTTCTGCAAATTTATCGTGATCACAGACTTGCCCTCTAGGGTTGTGCATGAACAACAAACATAACTGGCCAAACATAAGCTGTCTCCACACCCCCCTCCCCCTACCCCACCAGTTTGGTGTGGAAATCTCTGGGAGCAGTTAAAACCAATTTAATTATTTCTCTGTTGCTCTGGCTGACAACCATAGCCATTTTTTATTTCCTAGCAGTGACAGAATTTGTGTTTTCTACTTTTTTCCCTTTTTCCCATTAAAAAAACCTTGGTCTCTTTATATAAAGATTTCACCAAATGCAATAAAAGATCCCCTTATTACAACCCACATAAGAAAATACCACTAACCCTGGGATGCTCTTCTTCCCATCTCAATATTCAGTAGAAATGTAAATTGGATGTCTGATAGACAGGACTAATCTAGAGGATTAGACTCTTACTTCCTGTGCAAAATTAATTAAATCTGGGTTTTGGTTAATCATGATACATTGATTGTATGGTTGGCTTGTTATAACAAGTGACAATTTAACAGTCTGAAAGATGCCTCTCTGTACAGCCTGAGGAAGGTAGCATTGCTCAGTTTGTACTCTCCTCCCCGAAAAACTGAGTGAAGATCCAAACACAGGGCGCAAGGCCAGCTCTCTGGAGTGCTGTCTTAAGCCTTTGCTGCTCCAGCCAATGTTTTAGCGTGATTGTATCAGGGAAACCAGATAGAGAAAACTCTTTTATTCTTCCCGCCAGCTCTCAGTTAACCTCTGAGCCCTTTGGATTAGCAATAGAGTGAGGATGTGTGCCTTGTACATTTTTTTGCTGACTTCCAAGTTTCTCTGTAATGCTTCTTTCTGGGAAAGTGAGCAGTGAGGACTGACTTAGCGGAATTGCAATTTGGTGGATGTAGGAGGTTTACATGTTTGCAAAGAAATGTCTAATTTTCTTCTGATTACTCTTTGTATACATGCCCAGAGACGTGGCTATGGGCCCACGTAGAGCTAATGAATGAATACATTTGAGGCAGTGGGTGTTTTTAAGGCAAATTTAACCTACTCAAACACTGAGTACAGAGCTGTAGCACCAAAAGGTTTGCTAGACACAAGTTTTGTAGCAAAAGTGATGTGGAAGAGCTGGAGTTTTCCCTCTTCATTACCAGCTCCAAGTCCTGTCCCTGACATTCATATCAGATTCAGACAAGAGTGACAGCATTAGCAAAGCAGCTGCCAGGAGCCATCAGTGGCTCTGCCTGGCATCCTTTCCTTCTTTCCTCCTGGGCCTCTCCAGCTGCCCTCTGAGCGATGCTCACTCATCACTGGACATCAGCCGTGTTCTCCCCTCTCCCCCTGTCCTGCAGGACATTGTCCCGAGGTGTGACACCTTGCCCTCTTCTGTCTGCATCAGAGAGCCCAGGGAGCAATTAAAATGCTGTTATAAATCATAGTTATTAGCCAAGTGACTCATCTTACAGCACTGAGAAGGAATCTCCAATTCCATGAGTGCTGGGTGTCTCTTACAAAGCGGGGTGGGGTGTTGATGAGCCTTTATGGTATCCTTATCTTGCATTTCCAACAACAAAATCCAACCTGTGTTTTAGCTGTGCTGTTTATATATCTAATCAAAGTGGGTCAGGAAATGTAGAAGACAGCACCAGGGCTGCCTGAGAAACATAATATTTGTCAGAGAGCATTAACTCAGCCTCCCTCTTTCAGGGAATGATAGATGAAGTGTGCCTGAAACTCTGTTTAGATTATGTGAAGTAATGCACTCGTGGTTACATTCATCCTAAGCAAATCATTTTCACTCACTTGAGCTGCCTTACAGAATTTTCCAATAACACTTTAAGCAGCCTTAAACAAAATGAAGTCCTCACAGGTCACTCACGTGGGAGTTCCTCCTGGAGCCCACTTGCACACAGACAGGTTCAGAGGGCTCTACACCTAAAATAGAAGTGAGTCCCAGTCTAAACCCTGCATCAGCATCAGAACCAAAGTTTGAGAGATGCCAGGGCTGCTGTCCCTATCCACTGCACAGTATTTAATCTGGTTCAAGCAACAGAAAGCCTGACATTAAAGAAACTGCACCAGCTCTTTATGAAAGGATAGGCTGACCTTTATGAAGGTTCTGAAAACTTCCTGAATGCCTGTGGTCACCTGTGTCAGGGCAGTCCCCCTCTCTCTGCTGGGAGCTATTCCTCCCGAGTGGCATCGTCCTCAGGTAATAATCAGTGTGGGGGCATTTCCTGGGCCCCTCTGTTCAGGGACCATGCCTTCACGTGGTCCTGCCAGTTCTCCAGCTCTATGAGCTCATGCCAGGTTATACACCAGCAAAATGGGCTCGGGAAGCACCAGAGCCAACCTTGAGACCCATTCCTGCTTCTCCACAACAGTAAGTGAAAGGGTTGCTCTAAAACTCAGCACATCTCCTACTGAAGCCCAGAGAATCTTACTAGAGGTAATTATGGCTTGCTCAATTTGATAATTACACAGGGATATATTTCATTTGCACTCAGTGCCAGTTCTAAGATGAAGTGAATATACTTGCTTAAGTTTAATATTTTTTAGGGAGGAGTGCTATGATTTTCAGGGGAGGAATGCAATTAGATGAAGCACAATAGTGTTTCTTCTAGCCTGCATATTTTTAAAGTATTTTGCCTTCATCTTTTTTTAAAAGGAGCCTTTTTCAGTATTAGCTCCTGCTTTCATATGCTCTGTGGCCCCTGCAATTAAGAGTTCTGGGGATTTACTAAAAAGTCCCATTTAAGACTCTTCAGAAAATACTTTGAATAAGAGGGGGAAACCACTTAAGTCAGCTGCTTCTGTGCATGTCTTTTTCTGTTTCCATTTCAAGGTCTTTCTGTAAGGCAAGGAGGATAGGCAACCAGCACTGGAATGCTGCCGCTGGGAGATTTATTGGAAGTCTTGAAGGGCTCAGTAGACTGGAAAGGTAATTTTTGTATCCTACTGCACTCAAGACTGATTTAACTTTGTGTCAGTTCTGGAACTGCAACCAGAATATGAGCTGTGAGTTTATAAATTGCTCCTCCGAGTGCCTGACCTTGCAAGGGAGGAGAATCTAGAAGGAGTTAGAAGGTAAGGACATCTTGCACAGCCAATCAAACACTTTTCACTGGGTTGGTGGACCTCTGGCTTGTGCCTCATTTCACCCTCAAACACTCTGGCTTTGACAGGATGCCAATCTCCTTGTCAGCATCCAGGCTGCAAGGATTCCACTGTCCATTAGGGTACATCTGACATATGGATCAGATTTTTTTGAACAGAGGGCACTACTACTGCAATAAACTATGCATATAACAATCATTATTAGGAGTTTGGGTTTTTTTATTACTATTATTATACGTAAAAATCTTTAACTGAAGTGGAATTTCAAAGAAAATATTTAAGGCCAGCATATTTTAATTTAAAAAGGAGGAAAAATATGTTAATTGGTTGATTAGATTTGGGAATATTGTCTAACAAAGTACGTCAGAAGTTCCATCATAAGAATGATTTTAAAATATATTAGACAAAGATTTTGGGAATGCATTTCAAAAAGCAATGTTCTTTTGGCCAAAATTAAAGAGAAAGTTACCTAATAGCAATGTAGAATTTTTCATTGTTCAGTTCCAGCTCAAAAATCTATGATTCAAGTTCTGAAAATATAAAATCTGTGAAGTCCCATTGGAAGCTAAGTTTCATTTCCAAAGAAAATTTTATTAGAATAAATTGTGCTTTTTTGACAGTAAATCATTGCTGTTCATAAGATATGAAGCACAGGGTGACTACCTTTGAAGATAACTTCAATAACCTGAGATTCATGGACTCTCATGTATTCTACACTACAGTTGTCACAAGTCTCGATTTCTCTACAACTAATCTTTTTTGAAACAAGCAGAGCAGGGTTTAAATAACACCACATATATCAAAATAACACAGACCTATTGTAGAGGGTATTAGCACCATGACATGGCAGATCCTCCATGTGGAGGACGTAGGGCACAGGACAGGGACCATCAGCTGGGGACCCCTGAGCTGTGCTGTTGAATCCTATCACGGTTTCCATCTGATATTTTTTGTTAAGAGAAAGCTAAATTATGCTACAAACGTTGCCTGAATATCAACTTACCGTGTAAACACTCATTGCTGCACCAGGAGTGCTGTGCAATCAGTAATGGAAAGCCAAGTGGTCCATAAACTATATCGGTGAGATAGAAAAAAAAACAAAATCCCCCTGCTACATATCAAATCAACAAAGCCTTTCTGTATTATATACAGTTCATTTATAAATGTCACATGCAATTAGCAGTGGTGGAGCTGTTAGGGAAATACATTTTCAGCCCTTATATTTGCTGCCTTGTCCATTTCAGTGGTCACTTTGCAGTTTTATCATTTGAAGGAGTTACCTCAAGACCAGGTGGGAGGGAGACCATGTATTACCTTCTGATTTCCCCATATCTTGTTCATTTACCACTGTGAACCAGAGGCAAAGAATGGTTGGCACAAAGTTTTCCAGGGAGAAGTGTCTCCAGAATTGAGATATGTCACTGAAATGGGAAATTCTCTACAGAACTGACTGACAGAAAATGCAGTATACTCCATATATTCTATACACTCCGTATCTCCATATATTCTACATCTTTAGGGGTTGCTGGACACTGTACATCTGTGACTGTAGAAATATGTTAGCCTGTACCCTCTCCTTCCTCGTTTGGTTCTCCTTTTTTTTTTTTTTTTTTTTTTTTTTTTTTTTTTTCTTTTTTTTTTTTTTTACTTTTGTCATCTCTTATTGTTTCATCACTTCTGGGATTTTTTTGTGTAGGGAGGGATGAGTTATTCTTTGTAACTGATCTATTGCAACACTAGTGTAAGAGTCTTTTGCTGTCCACTGTGAAAGTTTCTCAGTGTGCAAATACTATGTGAGATAGCCGATCTGATATCAGCTTGGAATCCTTTGAATTCATTTACTTTATTCACACTGGCACTGGGGTGTCCAGTTCATGCTGTAGAAAATGTCTGACATAGTGGTTGGTTGACTTCAGCTGTAACTAGCAGTGGAAATAGCAAATGGAAATTACACATATTTTTTTGCCTCAGATAGGGCTGAGTGCCATGCTCCTCACAATGCGATCATACCCTCTGCACTTGATTGTGGTGACATTTTCTATTTCATATTCCAAAGACTGTGCAAGACAGTAGAACTCAGAAGACCACTATTTATTACCCTTGAAATTGGAAGCTGATCTTCCAAGTGTTCAGTAGGACTAATTGAACCCTTAACTGAAAAACACACTTAAAAAAAGCAAATACTGCCAACAAGAATCCATAAACAAAGATTTTTGTTATGTGCATGCCTGTGCTGGCTAAACATGCCTGCTCTAGTTGAGAACTGCAAAGACAGAGGCCACTGAAAACTCTGTAGGGACTAAGTTAAAGGAGATTACACAAAGCCTAAAGATTTATTGTTACAGTTGAGTTATCGATGCAATTTTGCTTGGCTGGAGACAAGCTGTCTTCCAGACCAAGCTAAACAATCTCTCACATCTCCACAGAGGACTGAGATCCAGTCCCATCTAGGATCCAGGCTTCTGTTTCCATGACAAGTACTTAATTCCAGGTGCTGAATTCGCAGTTCTCATTTGAGAGGGTTATGTGGTCATGTTATAAACCAAGAAAATACAATTACAAAAGAAATATCAGAGAAAGAAACATGAAATCACCTGATGCACGTTTAGCATTTCCCCCCATACTCCATCCCCTTTTGCATCATCTATAAGAGATCAAGAGAGATCTATAAGGGATCTATAAGAGATCAAGAGAGATCTATAAGGGATCTATAAGAGATCAAGAGATGCAAGCTGCTCTGAAAGGCCATGTCTGTCCAGGCAGAGATTACCTCTCTTAGGACCCTTCAGGAGACAATTGTACCTTCAGAGGACACCAGAGAGCCAGACTATAACCACACACTATTCTGGTGGGATGGAGCAACATCTCTAAGGCTTCCAGTGTTGATTGTCTTTGCTGAGAACACTCCCCCCCCCAAAAAAAGAGAAACCACTGCCCTATTCCTTTGAGAGAAAGGTGAGGGGCAGAGAGGAAAAATGATACTGTCAAGCTCAGTCTCCCCTTAATAGGATTTATCAATACGTGAGAAAATTGCCGACAGGATTTAAAAGCTGTTGCATTGCAATAGCTGCTTTAAGGGTATTTTTGTGCATGCTTGGTGTTTGGATACTTCCTTTTTGTGAGATTAATAATGACATGTTCTAAATGAAAGTGTCAGGCATAAATTTAGCTTGGAAAAATGTTGTCTTTGCTAGGTGTGTAGAGTTCTGAACCATTGCAGAAAATTGTCTACAGTTGGCAGCCAAATGAAATCTGCAGGCTGTGTCTGCACAGGCTGTCTGTGCATGACACTGATGTCTCCTTTCTGCCTGCCCATACTCAGGCTTATTTCCACAAAAGTGAAATATTTTTCCACTGTCTACCTATGGTGTCTGCTACTGGCGCATTGTCAGAGTAGTAGCTGCTGCATACTCAGATCTGAAAATCTGTGCAAATATGTGTCCCTTTTGAGAAAACCTGCTGCAATTGCAATATTAGCTGGACTGTCGACATGAAAACTGAATTAACACTTCCATTAATATTTGGACCTGTCATGCTCAAGAGAACTAACATATTTTTGTATGCAGCAAAATTAAAAATGATGATGTTTAAACTGAGATGTAGCTTGATGTTAAGTATCATCTCCCATCATGGTTTTTTGCCTGAATGGAAGCTCAGCAAACAGAAAACCTTTGAAGAAGTGGCTCTGATGGGTATCATTAGACATTGGCTAGCACTGATTTTACTCACCTCGCATATGTGCCCTTTATTTTCAGATGTGTTTTTAGGAGAGATATGCCTCTTGGGATACTGTGTGTTTATAAGAGGTAGCAACATTGAGAAATGCTCTATGCACTGACAACTCACCAAGGCTTATGCAGAGACAAACATATTGAAATAAAACTACTTTGGCCACAGATTGGAAGATCTTTTACATTTTTATTCTTTACTTTACACAGTATGATTCATATGCCATGCTATGTCTCTTGCTTGAGCAATTTGCAATGTGGAGTTACACATGCAAAGAAGAAGAAACCTGTCTTACCACATTTTATGGAAGAACAAAACAACTTGTCATTTTGTTATTAAAGATCCCCCAATTTGCCAGCTACTTAATGTTTCTATTTTGCACCCCCCAATCTATTTTCTCAGGTGTGACCTAGGATGTTTGACAAAAAGTATGTTCTGGAAAAAAAGAAAGAAAAGACCCACGCTATTAAGTCCTTGAAAAGTCTTTCTTTTGGCTCTATTACTGGTATTACTGGTGGTATTACTATTTCAGTTTTCACATATATATTTTTCTTCCCAAAATGAGCAAAAATGTTACATGATAGTCTGGTTGGTTTTCCCTCTTGGCAGGTACAAGAAACTTTCACAAGTGGTTCTGATAAGAATTAATGTTAAAATGAATCATGTCAGCTATCTAAAGAACAAAAAAGCAAACTTAAATAAATATTTTGGGCAAAGGAAGAGAAACATTTTGAAAATCTTCCTTGTATTTTCCTGGTATCAGATCTTTTATGATTTGTCTGTGAGCAAGCTGAAAATCATTCAGTTGTTCCTAGCTGAATCCTATTTTGCTTTACCAATCTTCCCAGCTGTTTATTCAAAACTATAAGTGATCCTTGGATATTTTGCTAAACTGTTACTCAGTCAGAGGATGAAAAGTCTCAGGAATGCCATGGGATTATTATAACAGTATAATTAGCTGCAGACAGGTCTCTTCTCAACAGCTTTGAAAAGCTCTTCTATCCATCTCACTTACCTAAGTCATTAATTAAATACAGCTGCAGACTAGAACAACTGTTGCAAACAAAAAAGAAGTGTTTTCCATTTGCTTTTCCTGCTCACTTATAGGCAGTGGCAGAAGAGAAAAAGCCATGTAGGAGCGGTTAGGACAATTAGGGACCGTCTGCTTTGCTCCATCACCTGAAGTCCTGTTACAGAGGAAAGAGGGGCAAAAGCATCTGTGGAGCACAGCTGTTGCTGTGGCCAGTTCATGCCCAAAGCAGGGGAAAATCTTTTAAAATCACATGACTATGTCCTGGAAATGACCCAAGGAGGAAAAGCCCTGAGCATCCTTTCCGAAACTCCCATCATGTCTTTTTTACACAGTGCTAGAAATAAAGTACACAAGTGAGAAGAATGGAATAACTGAAGCAGTCTGAGTTTGGAAGGGAACTGGCAGAAAGCTGGAGCAGGTGATTTTAATGCTTTCAAATGTTCCTGGAAGCCAGTGGTGCTAAAAAAAGTAGTGCTGGAAATGGTGCTGTCTTCTCAACTGCTATGTGTGGCAAGCTTGAAGGTGCAAGGGTCTTAGAAGGAATGCTTTTGGGATAACTAAGATATCCCACAGAAGAAAGTGACTTTGGAAAGGTGCGATTTCTGTCCAAGGAGAGATCTATCAGGCCAAATGACTGAACATTGTATGTCAGAGTTATACAATAAAGGTATCATGGAATGGGAACAGTAAAGTTAGGCTAACAGGCAAAGTCCTGCCTGCTTGCCCTGAATGAGTCAGGGACCATAATGAGATTTCCAGAAGCATGGCTAGAGCCTACAGGTCTTTCCAGACACTTTAGAAGATATTTTAAGGGCATTCTAGACACAAATATACTTGTCATGAATTATTGTGCAGAGGATGAGAGATACAATTTAAAACATCAGTATTTGAAAGTAGATGTGTAGACTCTAAATAAGTACTTGAGAGACTTTTGCAATTTTTTAATTTGTGAATCATAGAATGGGTTGGGTTGAAAGGGACCTTGATGATCATCAGTTCCAGCCTTCCTGCCATAGGCATGGGCACATTTCATCAAACCATGTTGGCCCCTCACAGCCTGGCCTTGGCCACTTCCAGGAATGGAAGAGCCACAGCTTCTCTGTTTCCTGCCTGAGGTGGTATGTATTGAAGTCTTATGTCTTTTCTCCTAACTGGCAAACAGGACTTAGAAACCACAGCACTCTTCACTGGTGAACTAAAGATACTGTAAATTAGATATTTGAGAAGTAATGCTGGAAAAAAAAGCTTAAGACTGGCTGCCCATGTATGGCATATTACTACTGGTACTGAGTAGCATTATCTAACAGAGGAGGCTCAGAAAACACAAAATAAAATAATAAAGAGGTTAAAACGCAGAAACAGGCCAAACCCCAAGTGACAGCCCTTAGCATTCTTCTTCAGGGGAGGAGGCATTCATCAGATAATATATTATCAATAGGTAGCTGCTATTCAAATTACACAGTTCTGGATTTTTCACAGGCAGAAGAAGGGAAGAATGTCCACTGTGGGAAACTATCACCCTTCCCAAGGTTCTGCAGTGGTATATCTATTGGAACCCCAAAGCTCTGCTCTTTCCAGCCCCTGAGCTCTGACAAAAAATGTGGTTAGAATAGTTTCCATACTCCTCAGAGCACAAATCCTGCATTTTTTTCAGACCTTTCTTGAGTCAATGTTGATGGTTTACGCTATTGCTCCTTGCTCTAAGTTAAAAGGCAGGCTATATCTGATCCTCAGTGATTTCCGCTGTTACAATGTCATTTATGGGCTCTTTATACACTTAATGTGCCCAGACTTCCTTACAGCATGTGGTGATAGAGACTCAGCTATCTTCCTACAGAGTTCCTCTTTAGGCTAGTTAATAATGTCATGCCCTGGAGGCTTAGGATAGGAACTCTGCTTCTCTTTGTCCCTCATGTTCCTCCTTCATTGGTATTTAACTGCACCATGTTTTAAATGAAGGGCCTTATTCCATTTGTTTCCTCAAAGTCTATACATTTGACTAGTAGCCAGTATTTATTTTCCAGTGTCTCACTCGTGCGGCTTGGTTGGCAGTACCTTTGAGAGGGACTCTTACTGCACTTTTAATGCACCAGCAGGTTGCTGATGGTATCCCTCATTATGATTCTCACTAACTGGCAGGGCAAATTTCATTCCCACTGCAGGCTGGGCTACCTTGGTCTCCTGCCCCCATGTTTTGTCCTGGGTCAGGCTGAGTCCCATGACAGGCAATTGTCAGTTGTCACAGTGGCACAACTCCTCAGGAGAGCTGTTTCTGTCATCTCTTCCCCTTCAGCCTCTGCTGCCAGGCAGGGAGCAAATGGAAGGTAAGTAATCTGTGTGTCACACATTTACAGGTAAAGTGGTGATAAATGTGTCACTGCCAGTGCTTTTCCACTTCCTTCCATAGAAATCAGGTAATCTGATCTGAAACTCTCCGAAGAGAGGAACCCCCAAGGATTGAAATTCAAGTATTTACTTGGCTTATGGATGTGCCAACATCAGTGCAAGGTCCTGTTGGTGTTGATATTGCTCTGTTTTCCTGAGCAGACCTTTAGAGATCTCTGATTCTGCAGCAGTGACAGGGGCACGTGCTGGCCTTGAGCTACCTGCTGAGGCTGGCAGGTAGAACAGAGATTACAGCGGGTTTTCCAAGCTGAAGGGTGTCTCAGATCACCCACCTTGCCCACACAGGCTGTAAAATGTGAGCTGCAAACAGCTCTCAATATTGTTTGATCCTTAGGTCAAAGAAAGGAAAGGGCTTAAAGCTGGAATCAACACTTCATGAACACTGCTTTCATTATAAGCACATTCAGAAAACATACAGAATTTAATGGATTCAGAAAATGTTATCCAATAATCAGCTGCAGGAGATTCAGAAATATGCCTCAAAACAACTTTATCTGGCTTAATCCAAATATCTTGAAAAAAATAAATAAAGCTAATTATAAATGTATCTCAATTTCTAGCTCTGTACATAGTGTTTGTGCCAGTTTTTATTTGCAGTGAAGGGGAAGAGATAAAATCTTGAGGTGAATCTGTTGTTGTTAGATACACAATCACACACACACATGCACACTGTTTGGTGAAAAAGCATGAAGTTTTTATTACAACATTTGACTCCATTTTTATAATATTTCTATGCAGACCAGGGATTGGGGGAGAAGGTTGACACCTCTCCCATCCCATTGTCAAGACAACTGCCCATCAGCCGTCCATCCCTCTAAGAGAAGGAATGTAAAACAACCTTGTTTAACATAAACATTGCTTCTATTTATAACACCCATGTGTGAGAAAAAAACTGAGAACTATGAAAACATTAGAACTGTGAAACACATCAGAAAGCTGAAAAAATTAGGGTGATAGTGGATCCTCACTGCCTTAGTCACCTCATTCTGAATGAATCCATTTTCTACTATATACCTGCAAGTATTTCTTAGATTTTGACCTTTGCTCTCTACCAGACTATAGACGCATATTAAAAACAGGGAGCACCTGCTGTTTTCAGAGAGTTTTGATACAACTGTTTCCGCCTGTGTTGCATTCTTTTAAACATTCCCCCTAATAAGTTTTTCCTGTATTAATGTACTTAAGATTTTATTTGCTCTTCAAGAGCATCTTGGGATCTGAAGAGTTTGCA
This sequence comes from Donacobius atricapilla, assembly GCA_013397315.1. NCBI lineage: Eukaryota > Metazoa > Chordata > Aves > Passeriformes > Mimidae > Donacobius > Donacobius atricapilla. Next base: position 110,817 of record WBMY01006609.1, on the reverse strand, counting down.
TTAATTATGATACAAACATTGTTTGGCAGACAGACTATGGCACAATTTTTTAACAAGATAGAAAAAAGGTAAGAAATCAAAAAAGATGTACTATTCCAGAATTTAAAAATGTGGAACAGAAACACAGAGAAGTCAGACACCTGTCCAAAACCACCCAGGAAGTGTGGCAGAATCAGAAATTAAATCCAGGTCTTCCCCATTCAGATCCAGAAACAAGTAAGCAGGCTGACTACCATAGCATATACCATAGAATATGAGATTTTATTCAGGACAACCTCTGCCAGTGCTGAACATTGCACACATCCCAGCTGACACTGTCTGGGAGGTGTGCTCACATGAAAGTGAATTTTGCATCCCTTCTCCACATATTCTAAATTAATTAATTAAGAAGGTTGTATTTCAATCATGAGCTTGCTTCTGTTCACGAAACAGCTTAGGCTGTCCTCTCATAGTTTATGATGTCAACAGGCCCCTTGATTGAAATACAGCCTTGAAATCCACCTCTTTCTTCCAGACTCCAGTATATATTATTCTTGTAGTTTTTAAGAACAGCTGTGTGAATTAATGAACTGATCTGAGAACCGAGGTTGGCCAAGAGCGCCATTTAAAAGTCATGTAGATGACCTCATAAAAACTGCAAAGAATGCTTGCAGCTTGCTTGTAAAGCAAATCTATTCCTTAATAACTCAAAATACCCGCATAATTCCGTATACATTTTGACCCAAGTGAGTGCTTCATAAGAGAAGATGAAAATTTCCCATGAAAAAGACATTTAACCAGTACAGCCAACTATAAACTTTAATTGATATTTCACAGTATGTACAAGTTTGCTCTCCAGGGAGTGTAGAATATCATTTTTGCACCTGCACTCTAACTGCAGTCTTATAGTATTTCAGCCATTAAGCATTTTTCATTAAAGCACTTCATATAGAATTAGTTTAATCTGATTTTAACAAAAGCATTCTATATATAGATTTTTCACACCAAATTAATGCATAACTGTTAGAACTGGAGAAGCAGTATCGTGCAGGCAAACCCCAGGTTTCTATACATGGTCATTAGTTAGGGTGGTCTCTGTACTTAGAGCACTATTTGTAAAACATATTTATGATAATGTATTTGACTGTATCTGAGAAGGAAGGGATTTCTAATAAATTAAGGGGGGGTTTCCACATAAGTTTTTTTATTTTTTGGTGCTAGATTTCCCCAAAGAAATCGTGGAATCTAGTGAAATAGCAGTTTATGGTATAGCACAATGGTATCACATTCTTTACAACTTCCATCCTTGGCAGTCATAAAACCTAACAGTAGAAAGGGTGTTTGCATATTGGGCAGCAGAAGGAATATTTTTGGATGGCTATAACCTAGCAAATCTGCAGAAATATTTGTCTTATGGCTTGCATTTTATAGCTGTTATCTAGCTGGCAATAGGAGGTGAACAGCTGCGCAGTTTTAAGATGTATGATTTTAAAACAATGAACTGGAGGCCTTGCTAAATGGTTCAAATTAGATGTGGGTAGTAGCAAACATCACAGGACTTTTCACCTTGTGCTGGAGACAGAGACTGAAGCTGAAAGTGCTCTACAAACTCAGTGAAGGCAACACCTCCTTAGTCATTTTTAAGAGACTCTGGAGAATATCTGCAGGTTTGCATGAAAATACTTCCCGGGATTTTGTGAATCTTTTATGTGCTGTTTCCTTCAGATAGTGCTCACTCCAAAAATAATTCCCCCTGCAGAAGAGCTAAACTTCATAGGCATTACTCACCATACAGTTGACACCAATTTTAATGTTTGAGTAAACCTCGTAACTAAAAAAGGGAGAAGATAAGGTACAGGGTTATACATCTTGGTTTCAGAAATGCCAGAAAATTGCAGTTAGCATCACGCACAGTGCATGATTTGCACAGGGCTGCAGGGAATCGTGGTTTGCCTATGCTTGTGATGAAAATATGAGACACAGTTTGTGTTTAATGGAGATACAGGGAAATATAGTTGTTTTGTATAAAAATAACTCTCTCCATACCCCAGAGACTTACAGAGGAGGTGTATGAAAGTGTGACTGATTGACTCATGATAACCAGCTTCAGACCACACACAGGAATTGCTTTAGTCAGGGCTTTTTTCCCCCATAAGACAAACATAAAATACAGTTTAGGATTCACAATAGTCCAGCAAACAGTAGGCAAACACCGCAACAAAGAATTTGAGGAGGATGATGTAATACAATTTCCCACATGAACATTTCTGCCCCTACTTTCTTCAAAGAAAATCACTTTGCTTGTCATGGGGAACTGGTCAGATCCATGCTTACAGAACTAATTATACACAGATAATCTATGTATTCTTCTATTGTCCTGAAGAAGGTTTTAACTTTCACAATCACAAAGACAATGAGCAAGAACAAATTTTGGTCTGGATTTAGCATCAGACAAACTGCTTAAAATTTACAACTTTCAGGTGATCTCCCAAAACACTTTGAGACAAAGACCTGTAGCACACAATAAAAAGTACAGAAACAGCCCATGGGGTTACACAGCTCAGCATCTGTTGTGATCTTGTCAATATTTTGTCCCTGGCCTTGTCCTATGCATGTGAATACTGAGCAGCCTGCTCCTCCCCTGTGAGTCTCCTCCTTGTGCATGAGCTAAAGTTTTATGGTATTTATACTTAAAAGAATTTTTATCCTTCAGGAACATTTATGCTGGGTAACTTCTCACATTCAATTTTTAATAATGACTGTCTTTTTAGCTGAGCTTTTTGCCAGTGTGTTAAAAACAGTGTTATTGCTAGGACCATTAAAGACCTCTTCAACATCAGAGACATCTAGACTTTAGGAAACTACTTGTCTTAGCAACCACAGGGCAAGGCTATGCTTCAAAACAATCTCACTACTGTACACCACCAGCACAATTCCACCCTGAAAATGTCACTGTCCAGGACTTGCTGGGTTTCTCTCCTTGTGTTGGGCAGATTAAAACAAATGTCTCATACTTGTGGGATTTTTTTTCTCTTATTATTTCCTTTTGTGGGACACAGTGAGGTTACATATCCAAAGCAATTCTGAGGCTCACCCAAGCAAGGTGATGCATATGCAGGTAACAGCTGGTGGGGGAAGAGAGCACAATCTTAGGCAAATGTGATTTTGTGGGACCTGCTGAGGGTCCAAGGCAATGCAACTCATGGGCTGGAGCCAGAAAAAGGTGTGAGGGCAGCAGTTCACCTCCCTGAGACCTGTTGCAGCAACCCTCTTGTTAGAGGGTAGAAATGAGCCAAGACACAGACTTCTTGTTTATCACAGCATGAAAAGGGTCCTGACTCCAACTATTCACTTACTCTGACTCCAGCAAGCCCCTACTGTAGGTTTCCCTTACAGCCTCTGACTGCCAGCTATTTCCTGCTAAACTAAGACTGCAGGCTTTTACCTAGCTAGACTGTGACTGCAGGTTCCAACAACAGGCTCTAATTCAGACCCAGACTGACCTCAGAGCAGTGATTCTCTCCCCCACAGGATCCATTCTTCTTCATGATTCTCACATCATCAGCCAACCCACTCCCTTTTATCACACTTATCTTTATTGGCTATAGCTGTGACTAATCAGGGGCGAGGCTGTATTGGGTAATTAACAAGCTGTTACTTATCAGGGGCAAGGTCACCTGTATTCCCCACGCCTACAGAGACCCACTTCTCAGTCTGAGCTAAAATGGTGATGTGATTGAATGCCCTTCAGAGGAGGGGATTGCTAAGTACCTAAGACTGGTTGTTGAGTGGCACTCATCCCATAATATATTTGAAGATAATGTATCTCTCAGAGCAAGGTGAGGGGAAAAGACAGTAACAGGACCAAGCTGGGACAGAAAGCATTTCTGACAATAGTTCAGTGAAAGTGGGGGTTTTTTTGTTTTGTTTTAATGCGATAAATCTTACACAAAGGAGCAGTTGGGGTTTTGGGGTTTTTTCCTGTTGTTTGGGGTTTTTGTTTTGTTTTTGGTTTTTTTGGGTTGGCTTGGGTTTTTTGGTTTTATTTTTTTGTTTGTTTATCTTGTTTTTTGGTTTTGGGTTTTTTTTTCTTTTGATTGAAGGTCTGATGCAGTGTTTAAAGAGGCTGGATGGAACTTGGAAAACAGCACAGCCAGAGACCCCCACAGCTCGCCTCCATTTGGTGGCAAAAGTTCCGCCCTTTAGATGTGTGATCAGACCTACTCACTCTAGAATTTGTGGGAGAGGGTTTAAGAGGGTTCTAGTACCTCGGAGCTGAGGCAAACAATCCTTTTATAATATCACTTGTAAGGAGAGAAATTTACTTTCACTGCTCATAGAATTTTCAAACAACAAAAAATACACATGTTGTCTACCAGACAGACCAAGTGAATTCATGTGAATTCATGTGAATACATGTGAATTCAGCTAGCAGTACAACCTGTGGGAACTGTTGGAAGATATTAAATTTGGGGAATCTTGTTTTATTTTGTCTTCTCCTTCAGTCCAACAACTGCAGATAGAACTAGTTTCCTAGAACATCCCAGAGAAAACAAAATGTGCAAGAAAAATTCTGAAGCCTAGTAGCTCTACTTCTGGGAATTGCTTGAAGAGTAAGTTTTGTGGACAAACTGAAATACAGGACAAAACAGCACAATAACCATAGCAGCAAAAAGTGATAGAGGACATTCTGCTGTATTGTATCACTTCCAGCAAATCCCTCTTCTGCCTCTGTTACTGCAATGACCTCAGTTTCCTTTGCCTAGGCAGATAATAATGGATGGAAATTATGGATTTCCAAGGCTGGATGGTGTCTCATAGCAGGTAAAGCACAGAGAAGTTCTGACTTCTGCGGGCACATCTTGGCACTACTGCCATGTAAATGCTCATTATATGTCAGTAAAATGTTATAGAGGGGCTGTTGTGGAAAATCTTAAGTCACAGAAGTTGAAGGATGATGACTAAATGCCCTTGACTTCAATGGAGTTGAGATTTTAAATTTAAAATCTAATCTTTAATTGGGTAAAATATTTAAAAATAAATGGACTTTATTTCTAACATGGTTTAAATCTTAAATCGTGCTCCAAAACAGATATATAGTGTGTGCAAGTCTGACTGTCGCTTGTTGCTGGCATTTATGTCAAAACCCACTTTATTATGCTTTTCACGCTTTTGTGAAGACAGAGACTTCTCTATCATAGTACTCTCTCACTGTGTTCACAGACTGTTTTGAACTTCAGTTGCTGATATTCTTCAGAGCAGCAAATGTCTATGGCTAATGTAAGGTGATCTGTTAAAAGTAAAAGGAAAACAAAAAGTTAAAGAGAAAATAAAGTGTTGATAACAAACTTTTGCTTTTTACTTGTGACACCTTTTTAATTGCATTTCTCATGCATCTAGAACAACTTTACTATTATGCTTGAAACTGAATCGATTATGTTCTTATTCCCATATTTCAAATGTTAATTTTTCTTAATTATGTGTGAAATGAGTTTATCTATGGAGTAATCAATCAGTTCTGTCCATTTGTACAGTTCACATCTGTGATGGTAGCCACTTTTATAAATAAGACACAGTAAATTCCATAATCTGTGAAATAATTTTGGCCCAAATGAGCATTTTGTGCCCTTCTTTCATGGAGATTGTTTAAAACAAGGCACACATGTTTCAATAGTAACTGTACCCTTACTGAGAGAGACAAGTTTTGCATACTCTCTTAAATCAATCATTCTTGCATATTTGAATAGGCTGGGTACAGCAAGCTGAGCAGCTAATTTAAGTCTAGCTCTTTCTTTTCTCAGGATCAGGAACTTATATTTCCCCTTTACCTGATTTTTTTTTTTTTTTTTTTTTAGCTTTAGTCACAAGTTCCTGTAACAGTCCTTGCAGAAACACAGCTGCTATCTATTGAAATAGAAGTCATTGTTCATGGATTGCATTTATAATCCACCCTACTGGTGAGATACATAATTGTATTTGCCATATGTGAAAGCAATTACAATACTTTTTATAGAAGAAAAGCCTCCAAGTATCTGCTTGGCTAACTAAGCCTAGCCTGAGTTGTGTATTTGGGAGCAAAATTATATTTTTTTCGAAGTAGCTGTTGATTCCTACTAGAGGGCTGATATTGAGAATTCTAAGTATACGTACAAACAAACAGGCTTTTGCCATGCTGGTTTTCTTGCTGCACCCATTTTTTTCCATACCAGGTTTTTGGCTTTCAACTGATATAACTCTACTTATTCCAGGAAAGATGTAGCAATCTATTTCAGCTACAGATCTGAAGTCTAATACTCAGATTATACTTTCCCTTCAAAAAATGAGATTTTGTTTTTTCTGTTTTTGAATCAAGTCTTAGTTCATTCTAAAAAGATGAGCTTCCTATTGATACGTTTTTTGATGAAGGCTGCTTGTCAAGCTCTGATGTTGTTTTCTCATGGCATTTCTTAGCTTGAAGATTTATTCATGGCTTTCCATAGTCGCTACACAATTCTAAAATGTCAGGAGAAAACTGTCAAGAAGATGTCTTCCCCTGTTAACCAAAATTCTTTCCTCAAGTCTTGTCTCAAATTGACAGGAATTGTAGCACTTGTGATATTTAGTGTAAGTAAGGGTGAGCATTTTGATCCTCTACACTTCCCTGCTTTTTTGGAAACAAATATTCCATAATAACACTTCTAGGAATCTTTTGCTCCGTGATGTGTAAATCACCTCAATCTTTTTAATAGGATTTTGATCACATAACTTAATGCCAGATAACAGCTCTCCTATGTTAAATATGAGTAGGTCATGGCTTTACATTTTAATGCATCCTTTATGCTTATTCTGCTCTTCTGTTGCAATGATTCAGGGCATTAATATATCACGCTGCCACCTAACCAAGAATACAAGAACAGCCTTGTGGGGTTGATGTTTTGTGTTATTCCATGAATCAACATAAAAGAGGTTGCCACAGCATCTGCCAGTCTCTCCTGGGCTTTAACCTGCCGAATATTGAGGAGCTTAAACATTCAACAGGAACCCATTGTCTGCCAGAAGTTAGCAAAATGAGGTTTTTAGTTTATTCCTGTGGCAGAGCAATGTATTAGATGTAGTCCTGAGGGGCTTCAGGTTTCTGTCCGGTATCTCTGCAGTTTTGTATTCAGATCAAACAGTAATGTTGTAAACTCCTTCCCTACTGCCTGCAAAATATTGCAAGAAGTGAATACTACTTACTTACAACATTAAGTTTTAATGCACATATTAGATATACTTTTGCGTGTCAAAAAGGATTATTAAAGGTGTATCAGAAATTTATTGAGTATATTTTCAAGACCTACCTCTATTAAAACAGGGCATTGCCTAGCTATCTTCAAGACAAGCATACACAGGGCTTTAGAGAGGCTTTGTGTCAGCAGACTTATGTCGTACTCCTACATAAAAAAATCTGCATTTTCAGAGTGGTAAGAAATTCTCTGTTGTTCTTTTTTTAAAAAAATGTACTTTTTAAAGCAAAGAAATTGCGTATCTGTAGATGTGCCCTACAAGATTACTTAAGGAGTATGAGAATGAGGAGAATGAAAGACAAAATCACAGGACCACAGGATGGGTGAGATTGGAAAGGACCACTGGAAACCATCTAGTCCAACCCCTCAGATCCAGCAATGTTCCCTAGAGCAGGATTTTGAATGTCTCCAGAGAAGTGTGCTCCTCAAACTCTCTGGGCCACCTGTTCCAGTACTCAGTCACCCTTACAAAAAATTTCTTCCTCATGTTCAGGTGAAACTTCCTGTGTTTCAGAAGATGAGTTTTCCATATTATAAATGATATTTTGTTAACTAAAATAACATTGAATCATAATTTCATGAGAAACATTCTTGTCTTTGTATAGTTTTCATGACAAATTATTAGATTTGCACCTGTAAAGGCAGGCACTTTTCAAAGCTGTCTTCCCAAGTTAGTGAGGCAGCTTTCCATTTTTTAACCAAAAAGACTAATGTGTGTCAGAGATCTCCAAAGGCATCAGTGTGTTACAGATCTCACTGTTCTGACAAATAGCACTTAATTTTCCTTTGGATAAACAAAGCAAATAATGCATAAATACTGTAGGATCAAGCCTTCAAGCTATCAGAGTTGTGACTGCAGGCTTTAATCCATGTCAGAAGTGGAAAAGAAAAGAGAGCTAAAAATTGCAGCAGAAGAATTTTATTTGTTGATGAGTTGGCAATGAGAGATTAATGCCGCTGACAGTGTAGCATCTTAAAAGGACTTTATGAGAAGAAGCACGGCCACTGAAGATCCTGGTTTTAAACACTCAGAGGTCTTCAAATAAATTATTTAATGAGTGTTTGTGCCACAACTAAATTAGAAGTATTTTTTTACCTATATTTTCACAGTGAGCACAGTACTGCCTTCCCTGAGTATAACAATACACTGGACTTTTGCTAGACACCACCAGCTTGTTGCTGTGTTGCAGTTCTAGACAAAGTCTGGCATGAAAATGAACTTGTGACTCTGCTGCCATTTTAGTGCACAGTTGCTGCCATATCTGCAGAGCAGATTCCTCAGGGAAACAAACAGCCTCATTTATCCTTAAATTTAGGGTCCTGGATTCTTTGAGGATAAATATTCTAAATTAAGTCTGAGGAAGCCACATGACTGTTTGCATAACAGTAAATAATTTTTAAGCAGGCAGCGTTTTCAAGGCTAGTCAGCCAATTACTGTATAAAAAGGAAGCTTAAAAAAACCCACGAAAACATAATGTTCAGAAACCTATTCTTCTCATCCATTAGAGTCTTGTTTATTGTTTTTAGATGTTGATACAGTGAGAGTGGAAAAAATATGAGGAGCATAGACCTACAGAATAGGTCATTCAATATATCTGGAATATATAGCAACTTCTTTCAAAAAGACAAAGAATAATTAAAAAAACCTAGACAAATTAAATATTTATTTTATATTTGGAAAATGAAAATTTTCTCAAGTTTTAAAGGAAGTGGCTTATACCTTTCCTTAAGAAAAAAATGTTATTTTAAACAGAATGCCTTTCTTCATAAATTGTTTTTGTACTGGAATGACTTGCAGAGGCTTGAAAACTAGAAGTTCAGTCTTGGCTATAGGTAGTTATGATTAAGGAATGTGTGTGCTGTCTCCTTAATAAGACACTGACAGAAAATTGAAAGGGGATAGACAGTCTCATAATAAGTTGCCCTGGGTGTGTGAAACCTGGGCCAGGCAGAGAGAGTTTCTATCCTGACCTTGCCCATTTTTCCACAGGTAGGCAGTGTCGGATCTGGTGTGTCGGAGAGGGAATGGTGACTCTTGCCAGCAGCCTGACTGGGCACCCTCACTCTTCTCTTTAGACAGTGAGGAGCTTTGCCGTATGCCTATTTGCAACCTCATATCCTCACAGTCTGAGGCAAAACCTGATCAGAGAGAGCTAGAGCTTCTGTTTTCAGAAACAAAACAAAACTTAACCACTAACTTCAGTGAGAGCCTGAATGCTATTTAAAATGCTTCTTTTTTGTGGACTCATTTGCTCCATCCAAAACTGTAAAAGAGCTCAGCTGTATGGAGTTCTTTGCACTAAGCAGTCTTTTCCTCCATGCCTATTAAAAGAATAAAGATGTTTTCTTTGGCCAAGAAATTCTTGGTTTTACTTGTTTGCTTTCATATACTTTCAAGGTCAGTTGGGGCTGGCCTGTCTGAGCTCACAAGAAGGTTTTGATTAATTAGCAGAACTCCATTTAAAAATGTTGCTAATTATTGGTAAGGACAAATTAAGTCTTTTTAAAGGAAAAATCACTACTTGGCTAAAAGCAGAGAAAATTTGCATTACTTCACTGAAAGATGAACTATATGCTTTAAAAAAGCAAAGGGAAGAACAGTGTTTATTTATGTTGACTTACAAACCTAAAAGATCAGAAAATTTACAAGTAATTTTTAAAAATCTCTCCAACAATTTGGCTTTATCCCATATTTCTGTTATTTTAGTGTTTTAGACTCTGTAAAATATTACAATAACCACAGTTATAGTGAAAAATAAATTTTGAACTGATTCAGATAAAAAGCAGGTAAACTCCTAAACTTCTTGTATCATGAGGAATTTTGGTTTGATTGTCCAAGGTCTACTGATTTCCCACACCAGTGTAAATCCTTAAACTGATGCAACTGTAACTTGTCAAGATCAATTATTTTTGCTTCGTCAAATTTAAACAGATTGTAACATTTGTTTGTGAATGTCAAATATTTAAACCATTTAGAAGGAAAAAAATCAGAGAAATTAACTCAGCTAAGACCTTCGGTCATAGTTATCTTCAGATCCTTAAAAATACTGTGTTTTTAAGAGATTTATATTCTGAGACTCTATAAAACATAACAGCAGTTTTGTAAACTTGATGGATTTGGTATGTAAAGACAAATAAAGATCTCATTGAAAATGTTGACTTTTACAATCTTAGGGAAGCCTGCTTTCCCATTTCATCCTCTGCCTAATACATCAATAGTAGGAACTCTGCGTTAAATTGAATATACTTGATTATTGATAGAGATAAATTGGAGTTTATACAAAATCCACAGACTGCTTCTCAGCATTGCAATGTGGAGACAGTTTGAAAACAAAATATCTGTGAATCGCTGGGTCTAATGAGATAGTGTAGTGAACGGCATTCCTGGATATCTTGCCATCCAGTCAGGATGCTTATGGCCCTCCCATGCCAGGCAGGGAGATGATGATTGGAAGGAATAAACCCCCAGAAGCAGCTGGCCTTGGATGATTGGAAGGAATAAACCCCAGAAGCAGCTGGCCTCGCAGCAGTAGAAAACTGATCTAGTGGGATCCTACCTGACAGCTACAGCAACTGTGTGAGTCTCAGACTCTCACTTCCTGCCCCTTGGAGAGGGAGACAAATCTTCCCAGCCTTACTGGGATTGTCAAGCTCTTACAGTTGTCAAGCTCTTACTGGCCCAAATCAAACTGGGCAAACTTACCCATGCCCAGCAGCACTTTACAAGTGGGGTCCTATTTACCTCCATGAACGATGGTTTTAGGAACCTTGTATACATCTTTTAAAAAGTATGATCCTATAGCACCAATCAACCAACATTCTCCATCCTACAGCGTATTTCTTGCCCCTCTTTTGGGAATCATGAAGAAAACAGAGATGTCCAAGATAACTACTTTATGAGAAAACAACAATTTTATCAATATCTCAAAATATTCCTTACATGTGGATAGACTCAATGATCTAAAGGTATTTTCCAGTCTAAATGATTTTACAATTCTATGAATGCAAATAAGATTTCTGAAAGTCAGTTTAGTCTACCCACATAAAGCTTTCATCCAATACATCCAATATTTCATTTAAATCAGATTTTACCTGCTTGCACATGTGCTTTTAAGGACAGAAATCTTCATTATCCTAAAGTCTTTGCCCCCTTCACAGAAATCGCTGCAGAAATTTACTCCAGGAGAAAGCCATTCCCCCACCCTGCTGCTTTAATGCCTTACAGGGTTTGATTCAGTTTATAGTGACAGGATGAGCTTAGCCCAGATGAACAGAATTATTTACACATCAATTCCTATGGTATAGCACATATTTTTTGGTTGTATCTATGGCATGTGAGACATTTCTCTTTATATAAAGTCCCAAGAGCACTCTTGAAGTGGTCTGCCCCCTAGTTTCTACTATCAAAAATCAGAGAGAATACACAACATACTGGGAGCACTAAGGAGGTAAGATTATTGCTCTTTTACTTTCTTTCATATTATTTGTTCCCTCCTTTGGGTGTCATGATTTCCTGGACAATTACTCTGCAAGTCTTCTTCCCGAAAGCACCTCATTAATCTTGCCAGTGCTGCACTTCCCTCGCATCTGCCAAGCCCATCTTAATTTCTGGTTTGTATTCCCTTTCTTACAGCATTCTTTCACTCCTCCAAGCCACACCTGTGTGGAGAGTGAATAAAACTGGTACAGATTTTGCACAGCTTCCCCAGAACTGCTGGCATGAACACCGCAGCATCGTATCTTCTGCCCTGGGTTGATGTTTTATGATATCTGTGAGCTATTGCTTCAGTAACTGGTGTAAACATGACACATTTCAGGATTACTTCACATTTCACATTATCTTCTTCTGTTATCTTGGAACAGCTTCCTCTTTCTCTTGGACTGCTGTAAAATGAGAGTTATTTCTCTTTTCTAGTAGTGTAACTGTGTAAAAATTGACATTTCGCATGCCTGGCTGGACTAATTCACCATCCTAATTTAGTCTTGCACCTTCTGATGTTGAGGAGTCTTTTGGACCCATGTTGGGTCATCCACAGCCATCACTGTGGGTTGCATGAGCATGCTTGCAACTGGCTGCTACTGCAAATCTTATCTGCCTGTCCAGCAGGTCTTCGCACGAGGGATGGCAGACTCATTCCTCTGCTCCACACCATCTTCATCACGCCAGATCAGGAACAGCTGGGATGGTCTCCAAGTTGGGCAGACTCGAGGGATCCAGCCCAGCCTCCTGTTCCTGTGCAGCACTGAATACACAGCAAGTGCGCCTTTCCTACCTCACCACTTATAATTCTTATTCAGGACCAGTTATACCCAGTGTCAGCAGCACTTGCAGTGGAGGGCTCTTGAGTGAGAGTCCTCTCCGTGACAAAAGACAATCGAATTTGCCTGCTTTGTATTGTTCTGAACTTCTCTGTAAAGATCACAGGATTACCCAGAATCACAGAATACCCTAGGCTGGATGGGGTCCACAAGGATCACTGAGTCACCACCTTCTTAAGCAAATGTCCTGTATGGGGACCAGTGACCTTAGACCCATGCTCTGACCAAGTGAAAAATGTAACAGCTACTCTGCCTCTTTCCACAGATTCCAGGAGCCTCTAATCTCCCTGTGTTTGACTTTTTGTTGTCTGCAGGTACCAGATCCATCTTGGGGATCACTTTACTCAGTCAATTAGTCCCAGTGATTGAAAGGGACTAATGCTAGCTTTGCTCAGCACAGAATGAAGTCTCTGGCTATGCACAGCCATGTAATTTAGGTCCTTCTCAGTACTTTTGTGACATATTAGACTTTAATAACCTTGGTGTGGCAGGAGTTCAAGTCTACTAGCTTTTAATATCTTTCTGAATATAAATGTCCATTTTCAGCCCTGCTGCACAGGAAAATGTCTGGTAAAAAAATGCTAATGATTTGCAGTTGTAATTTCCAATGCACCAAATGCCATCAGCTTTTCTGGGCAACTTTTTAGTTTGCTCATTCATCCACGTTTCATTAAGAAAATCTTCAATATAAATTTTGTTGTGTTTTTTATGACAGTCACCTGAGATGAAATTTTGGAAATTTACAAACATCTATTCTAAAGTGTACCCAGGGGTTTCATTTGCCTGCATATGAATGCTACAAATACTTTGTAAAAGCACAGAAATGTTTGGAGTTGCACATGTGTCATTTATTGTGAGGCAGCAAGTAGGCAATTTAACAGAGGGTCACACACAGGCATGGAATCTGTCCCTGCTGTGATTTTACCCCTAAATAAAAGACATGCTGAGTTTTGTAAATCACTTGCAGGATCTTTGCGTAACAAGTGTGGATTTATGACTGAGGCCTGATAGGCAACATGAAAACAAATTGAGCAACACCATGATGAAATTAACAATTAATTCTAGACCAATCCTTTTAGAAATGTTTCTTGTGCACTTAGTCCTAGTCAGATTAGCAGGTAAAGAAACCCATTAAATATGTTTGCTTTTGTGAAAGGACAGGAAATATATGATTCAACTGAAATCCATGAAAGCTAAGGAAAACAAAACTTAAGTCAAATGAGGAGCTCTGTCCCTAAAGCTGGAATCGAGATCTGAATTTGAACTGCCCTAAACTGAAAGGATTTTGGAGCTCAGGTGATTTTGATTTGATACATATCCTGGAGGGAGATTTTCTGCCCAATTTACATACACAGCTGGAGATATAAATCTACACTCAGACATGCAACTCATGGCCATTTTTACTATTAAACCTAGTATTCTGTGATCACTATTCATTTTTAGATTACTGTCAGTATCTCTGACATTGCCTCTGCCAGATTCTGTGCTGAGATTGGATCGCAGAAATCTATCTGCATACATTATTTACACATTCTCCCTCAGGCACCCAAAATCCAACATAAAACTAGAGATACCTTGAGTATCCTTTCTTTGTTTCTTAGGGACCCATGATAATCTTTTGGATTTCGTATTTCAACAGCTATGATAACTTGTGTATGCCTACAATATCTCTTATCAAGTAGATCCAACACAGAAGATATGGAAGTATAGAGGGCTGCCAAGCATGGTTACCAAGCCAAAAACCTGAACTTCCGACTGAGAATAGTAGAAGTAAGTTTGAAGATTGTCTGTCATAATGAAATTATAACTCTTTCTTTCTAAAAATTCATTGATAATCTCAAATTAAACACTATTTTATGTTCTTCTAGGTAAAAATTTAACACCTTTTTTATAAAATATTTCATCAAAGTTCCCTGGACTTTTATTTGATGTATTTAAAACAATATCAGGGAAAAAAAAGACAACAGTGAAACAAGGCTAGTTTATTTCTAATGGGTTGCAAACTGAAAGATTACCATATTTTAACCATGATCCTAATTCTTAATTGCTAATTAAGGAAGTTCTGTTGTGATTTTTTTTCATGCAATCCCAAACGACTACAAGAATATAGATGTAAATTATTGCCCACATTGTACTTCTGAAAATAATAGGTAGAACAGAATCTTGTCCTAATAACATATTCCCCAGTAAATTCTGTTCAAAGTGTCCCACTGTTCCATGCAATCAATATGTAGATATTTTAAACATGAACACAGAAAGCAGCAGAGGCAGTGAGAAGGTAAGAAATAGCATCAGTCTATGTGAGTGTTTGACTTTCTCTCTCTAAAAAGAGCAAGAAAGATCTCTTTAAGATCTAAAATGGGCAGGAAATTAGGGGATTTTCTCTCCCTATCTAATCTCCTGCCCATTTTGGATTTTAAAGTAAATGCTATGGTTCCTACACTAGCAGGCTGCCCAACAATTTGTCTGTGTATTTGTGCAGGTCCCAACAATAAATTACCCATTAGCTTTCTTTCTCTAAGTTCTAATCAGTTTGGAGCACCTTCAAGCACAGGTGAGAAATGAAACATGAAGGGGCATCTGGAACTAACCTTGTAGCTGTGATGTTAATGTACCGCAGTTTTAATAACAGCATCACTTTATGATAAAACACATTAGTGGAAACTTTAAGAAGTATTGTCAATTGGAGCTCGTAGTCTGTAAATGATATGGGAGTCCCTTCTGAAATAACCATTCCCTGCTTTTAGTGCTCCCTCTGATTATTTCTACTGTGAGTGAAGGCAAAACCAGGAAGCCTTAACAAACTTCATTTCTTACTGGATTGTCATTCAGAAAAAGTCAAAAGGTAATGGACTAAAAAACTAGAACTTTGGTTTTTAATGATCCCACGCTATTTGAAATTACATGTATAAATGAATAAATCAAGCAAAGTTCCAAGATTCAAGGCATCAGATTCCCTGATGGTTACAACAGTCCTCTATTACCTGGTATGTTTAGTTAATTATTTTAAAACCCGTAGGGTTATTTGTAGTTTCAGTCAAATAGCGCTACTCCAGATTCAGGTTCATGGGCTAAAGGATGGGAATTAGTCAACTTTCATTTCCAAATCATGTAAATGGTGGTTTGTTTGTTTAAATAAAGCCAGTCCACCACTGAAAAAAAAAAAACCAAAAAAAGATAAAAGAAAAACAAGAAGTAATTATTAACTTTTCTAACATGCCCTTTAAAAATCCACAAACTTGGTGATGTGAGGAGTTTCAACAAAACAAAACAAAGCATATACCCTCTCAAAATGTATCTGAGTCACCCAAGTATAGCTGACTTGCTACTTGTTAATGATTCTATTTGCTAGTGTGGAGTTGGAGGGTGCTCTAATTTAACAGGGCAGAGCCAAAGGTTACGTTAGCCTAGTGTGGGCAGACATGGAGTTCTCAGATAGAGTTGCTGGGAGCAGACAGAACTGAAAGGAGCACCTGGTCTGGACTCCCAGCAGTGCATTAGTTAGAAACAGGAGAGAGAAATAATTGCAGCCCTAATGAGCCCCAGGTGAAAAGACTGTTGAGCTAGATTAAATGTAGGGATGTGGGCTGCCTTTTNNATGTGGGGTGTCTTTTTTTTTTTTTTTTTTGAAAATGAGAATGTTTTGATTGATGAGCCAAATTGTTTGAAATTCCTAATTGTTCATCGCAGTAAAACATAGCTTTTGTGTTCATTGCCTTTAGAACTTAGGTTGCTCACTATTAAAAACCCACATAATGATTGAAAATGAACAAAAAGTCCAGACACATACTGGAAGCCACTTGGTGAGATAAACCTCTATATCATATCCTGTGTTTGCTGAGTGTTTATGAGTCAGAGTAGTGCAATGGGATTCCTTGAGAGTTAAAAATGGCTTATTAAGCACTTAAAATACAATTTCTCATATAATTGCTTCTTCTGAGAGTTTGGATTCCTCTGTTTCTTTCAACCAAATTATTTTTTAGTGTGTCATTAAAATTGCTTTTGATAGCCACAAATATATGTATTAAATTACTTATGTGTCAGTGTAGACAGCTTTACCCTGTCAAACTATCAGTCTACTCCACATGTTTATATATGGTGTGATTTTCTGGATAAAACCAATGGTTGCTACTCTTTGACACCTTTTTATTCTTTTTGGTTAATTTTTTGTACAATTATTTTAGATTTGCTGTCAATAAAGAAAGGTGGAAAATAAATATTCCAGCAGAGGAGACTATAAGAATGGATTTTCATTTATGAAATAAGAAAAATGCCGTATTTTTATATCCTTATTTTTCCGTGTCACGTAGCTTTTCGCTGCTGAGAAGATCTATATTTGCTTAATTATGGGACAGATTTCAATCACTGTGGTGGAAATTGTGTAAATCTGTATTAATGCCTCATCAGAGTCACAGCAGGTCACTTCCACAGAACTGGAGCTGTATGGGTGCATTTCTGGAACTGAGATCAGGATCTGGCCATGGGTTTGTTTTCCAATTTCCCCAGAGTGAAATGATCAAGCCAGGGCTAAAAATGGGCACTTGCTTCCTGCTTTTGCAAGAGCCTAGCCCTGAATCATTGAATTTTTTTCCTGATATCAAACCCCAGAATATTTCCCATTGACTACTCTTGCTGACTTAAGGTGAAGCAGATTAAACTTTGCACCATATTAAACTATGCTGAGAAAAATCTCTTTGACATACAGAGAAAGGATTAAACATGAATAAAGGATATCTCATGAGCTTTGGTTCTGACCCAATTGCATTTATTTATTCTAATTAATATAATAATTTCTCTGTCTGTACTTTAGCATAGAGAGAGAGCCTATTTTGATGGTGCAATGAACTAAAACTTATTCTATATGGGGCTCATGTTGTCATGTTGTCATGTTTTTTCAAAGCAGTTGTGAGTGGCAGTGGAATAATCATGGCAGAATTCACACCTGGGCAGTGACACCTCAGTGTCTGCTAGGACAAGGTGTCCCAGTGAAAAAATAACTCAGTGGAACCCTTCATTGCTGTTGCAATGAGGACATAGAAACTACAAGCCTTAAAATCAGAAATGAAACCTGCAAGGGACTGGGCAGATGAGAATTAAATGTTAGAGAATGTCCACAACGAAACATTTCCAGTGTGAGGTTTAGGTTTTTTGTTAACACCAGATCAAATCAATGGAAATAAACTCAGGGAAAGCCACTTTGCATTTAGTGAGGATAATCCAAAATGATTCTTGTAACAGACTGTATTCATTATGAGTGGTTTGAAAACAGACTATACCATTTTTAGATAGAATTATTAGAAAGTGCACATGCCGATAAGGCGCTTCAATTTAAATATGTCAGGGAGCTTAAACGGACAAAGTCAGAATTATGAACCATCTTTATAACACAAAACAATGTTCTGGTCTTCCCTGCAGGAGAATAGTGGCCACAGCAAGCTTCACTAGCTTATCTATAGTATGCTCTGCTTCAACCAAAAACTCAGCTGCCAGACAGCTGTGAAAGATCAAGCTCATATTTTTTTCTTGACATTGAATTTGAAGGGTGAATCCAAAGACCTAGCAGATCCATTCCATTGCCAAGGTTTTGGTTGTGTTTTTGTTTGGGTTTTTTTTGCCAGTTGATATAAATACACATTGGATCTTCAGAAATTTCTCATTACCGTGATGTCAGACAGCCAAACTATAATCTGCTCAGCAGCAGAACTGTCACACACTTGCTCCATTTCTGCACCAGATGGATGGGTTCACAATAAATTCTCATCTTGGTCCCTGGACTGGAAAGCTCACATAAAAAATGACTTTTTAAAGGCTTTTGTTTTTACGAGGTAGTTCATCCCAGTGAGTTTCTAGTTATCTTCCATCCGGAACAGAATTGCTTGTATTCACATAGTGTTCTTCCCCTCCCTACCCATGCAGGACAGCAGCTTGCTTTCCACTCCAAGCACTAAGCCATAAGCCTGCATTTTGTAGGCTCTCTACATTCATCTGGCCATTTCAGGAAAAAAATTTCTTTTCCTGAGTGCTTGTCTTTACTCCAGGCTCATTCCCAAATTTGATTGTTTAAATCTTCGGCTTTGACTACATTGCAGCTGATGATTTTGTCTTTCTCATAACAACTTTGGATGAAAATCCCAAAATGAGTCATCTGAACCAGATTTGCCCTTGCTAATTTAATGGCTGCTGTACAGAGCTGGTTGATGAAATCTAACTGATTCAGATGTTAACTAGAGGCAAAGTACAAAGTTAAGGGTTTCTGGAAACAGGGATTTTATTTTTGCATTGAAGAACCTTCACACAGATAACAAAAACCTTAGTTAAATTAAATCAGTTCTCCTTATACTATCAATTAAGAATTCATGCTGATAAGTGTATCCTGTTAAAAGTATAATGCTCACATTTAGCTCACAATGATACTCCAGGGAGCCGGCAGCAAACTACATGCACGCTGCTGGGTCAGGGAATGTGGCACTTGAGCAATGAGACAGGAGATAATATAAGAGTAATATAATTTAATATAAAAAATGATCCTATTAGAAGCATGATGAGATCTCAGCACCCCTGGAAATGAGGATATATATTTACATAGAGTAATGATATGGTCCTGGCTGCTATGTTATACATCTTAATTAGATTAACTATTGCAAGAAGAATATTGAAAACGTTACACTGAAGGATGACAAAGTGGCTAGCAGCTGGGTAAGCAAGTTCAGACACTGACGTACATTAGAGGTGTATTTGGTTTTTTTTTAATCTTTAGCTGCATGCATGAAAGTATGTTGAGCATTTTTAAGATAATTTCAAAATTTACAGGTTCAGAAATTTGAAGTAAAATTTAGAATAATTTTTAATAAAAACTGCTTTTACTTTATTTTCATTTGTCTCTTTACATATTTTGTGCTTCTGTAGATAGAATATTTGACTTGAAATTCATGAAAGACCTCTAAGATATAAAACCCATGTGAACGGTTATGAAAGTATTGCTTTATCTGGAGTAAATATTTTTTCGTTGGGTTTTTTGTTTTTGTTTGGTTTTTTTTTTTTTTTTGTTAGAGTGAAAGAAAGTTGATTTCAGTTTCAGCAATCATGAAACATTTTTTAACTTTAAATAAATCAATGGAATTGTAACTTAAATATATATATATATATGCATCAGTATGTGCTTAAGTGTATATATGTATGTGCGTATATATATGTGTGTGCCTCTGTGTATAAGTCCAGGACAAATTTTCAAAATATAGGAAGCCAAGTGAGTGCTGTTTAGGGGTGTCAGAGTGATGTAACTGTTTTTATCAATGCATCTTTCCCCAGATAAAGGGTTGTATTTGTCACTGGGCTAATGAACACTATGAAGGGGTATCACTAACACCACCCACTTCCTCATCAAGCTCCTTAGAGCACTGTGGAGACATATCTCACACCACTAAAGGGTACTATTTTCTCTAAAAATCCTGAAGGAAAAGTAAGCCTAGACAAAACATCTGAGCTTTTTATAACTGTGGAATTTCTATACCGGGGGAGGGGAAAGAGCTTTGGCTGTGCACACTAAGTCTACTTAAGTCTGAAAGCGTGTTTTCCTCATAATGAAGATAATTAGACCTCTAGCTTTTGTTTAATGCCTACATGACCATTTCAAATATAAACATTTTCAACAAAACTCTATTATTTAAAATCTAAAATGCAACTGATACTCAGAAAAGAGTTGACAAACTTTCATAAAAATAAATTAAGATCATAAAATCAGTAAGGATGGAGAAAAATATAATTTTAAAATATAATTTCTCAAATGAAAAAAAACCTCACCTTACTCATTCTTATTTCAACTGAGTAGTTAAAAACGCTGTGATACAACCTTATACATAAAGGAAAAACAAACAGCCATAGATGGGTATTTGCCAGTCCTTGACAGATGGGTATTCACAGATGGGTATTTGACAGTCCTTGTCTCAGACATGTTTGAAAAGTGCCATGGGCACAAGTGTCATTATTTTTCTCCTTAACAAGAGTTCACCTAATCAGGAGCAAGCTGAACAATCTTTTTTTTCAAGTTGCTGTAAATAGAGGGGTCAGGGAGAAGGGCATAATTTTCCCTAAGCGCTTCCCTCCCTCCATAACCTTGCCCCAGACTGTTGGGAGGTTTACAGGAGTTCTGGTTCTCCTCACACTCGACACAAGGAGTTGGATGCTCCCATTGCACATCCTATTATTACTCAGACTCGATTTTGCTGCAGATGCACAGTTATAACCAGGGAGATAAGATGGGAAATAATTGAGAGTACGACAGCTGCAGCCTCTGCCAGGGTACTCAAATTTCTGGTAACTAAGTCCCAGGAAAGACATTTTTCAGTCACTTGAAGATAACTGCTATTAATGTAATCCTCCCAGTTTGTCCATTTGGAAGTCAGTTTTTAACCTTTTGCTTATAAAAGTTCTGTAAAATTAGTGTCTATGTCTGCTGAAGGGCACAGAAAAGGTGGACCTGTCTCTGAGAATACAACATGAAAGCTCTGGGGGTTAACCAATTGAAGAGCACGTTTTCCAGGGGATGGATTTAGCTAGAGTCACAGCCCAAACAAAAAAACCATCGGAGCATGGAGAAGAAAGAATGCATTCCTCCAAAGCTGATAAATGTAATTGTCATATCTAAAGATGAATTTACTTTTTTGGCATGGATTAGATATGCTGACTCTTGTTAACCTAGCTGCAACAGATCTTGTTTGAAGGACTTCTGACTGAAGTAGCAGCCATTTGCCTTTGCTGGGAGAAAGGGAGAGGAACTGGCAAAGGAGGGAGGTCTCGCATTTTCAAGTTTGATTTAGCAGTGCAGGATGAACTCTGCACCTTCAAGTTTGGCCTTTATGAACAGAGTCACAATAAACTTCTCCTACACTACTCTTACTCTGATTCCTTTAGCACTAGTAAGAGAATTAATAGTTCTGAACTCCAAAGTGAATGTTTGGCTCCTGTAAACACTTTTTAAAGGACATGATGTTCGTCATTCTGTGTTGCACTCCAGTGATTTCACAGTAAATATCCTTGGAGGCAAGTCTGAGAAAAATTTGTTCATTGTATAAGTCAGGAATTTGCACCCTTTAACAACACATCTTTTACTTCCAAATGTTTATTCTGTGACAAGAAAAAATATAGAGATGTATTAGGAGAAAGTATTCTGCTAGTCAGCTCAAAATATAAAAATCTGTATTTGAAAGGGTTTTTGTATGGATTCTCTGCTCTAAAAATTTGTTCTACTCAGATAATTCCCATCTCAATATATCTAGTAAAGCATATCCTGGCAGGCGGAACTTTTTCAAATGTAGACATAAAAATTAATTCAATGTGGAAATCCTGATGTCTGGCTATTTATTTTAACTAAATTGATATTAAAAAATTATCAAACAGCACTGTGACAGAGAAGATAATCTTACTATGAAAAAGCACCATGGTATATTTAGAAGTTGTTTAGGCTTCATTTCAACCAAGTATGAACTTATCTTATGAAAATATACTGACCCAGCTTATATCTTATATCTCAAAAGGCGAAGTGTTAACCTATTCACACTCCTTTATGCTATTGGTCATCACTCAAAGTAATAATTTAATTTTTGATTTATTGGTTTATATTATTATTACCTTTAGAAAAAAAATATGAGCTTGGTTTGGCTCAAAAAATTACCCTGAAATTTTATCTGGTTCTAATTTCAATTGTTAAATGTTGAAAAGTAAATATCTTTTTATCACTACATTTGGCAGTGCAAAGAATTTCCAGTTAAAGCTGGAAGGAATCAGGGTAAAGAGATCAGTTAGGAATGCAGCAGTATAATCTTAAGAGTATTTATATGGACTGGATGTTTAATATTACATTTTATAGTTAGTCAGTTGTGTGTGCAATGTAGTGAAAACCTTTTATGATAGCCCATAGTGGTCTATGCATAGGGTGACTCAACAAACAAATTCAAATGGTTTTGTTCTTTTGTGTTTGGGGGTTTTTTTAATGAGCATGCAAAGTGCTGAACCCTTTTAATTCTAACAAATACAAACCCTTAACATCCAAGACCTGAGTCTTGCTAGAAATTTTTTTTTAAAAAATGTACACTGCTTAAAGTCAAATGTCTAATAAAATGAAAACTTCTCAGCCACATAAAGGATGGCCAGTTCTAAAGTGAGATGCTGAGACAAAGCTCATAATTTCTTGGCCTTAGTTTGTCAATCCCATGCCAACTACCTATTCAACAGCTGTCCTAGCTGTCTAGGATATATGTAGGATACTTGCATGGAACAGCTGGGTAGATCAGAAATCTTATCTATTTTTTTCCACTTTTTCACTTCAAGGTTTATTGATCAACACACTAGGAGTATGAAGCACACAAAGCAACAGTTTACCTTGGTGATCAGCCACAGACTGCAGAATCTTCTGGAGGCCAGTGAGGCAGTGCTAAAGACCAGCCTGCTTTAACAGAAAATCAGTGTGTTTTTTGCAAAATGACTGAAGATATCTGAAGTTTTGTTCAGCACTTGTGTTTCTTCCCCTGCTCTGAAATGATATCACTTCAGTCTTTGCACCTAACAGATAGGGCATGGGATTTAAAAGACCAGTGGAAAAAATATCCTACTACCTATAATGACCAAAACCAAATCTAAGCTACATTATACACAAGAGTTTGTAAGGGACACAGGTGTGTGACCTCTGGAGCTCTCTTTTGAGAAGGCCTGCTGTGTTCACTGAGTTTTTTTCTGACTCTGTCCAGGGTCTGCTTAAAAATGAAACAAATTACAGCAGTGAGGCTTCACTAGTCCTGTTTGTTCGCCAACTGTTAGCACAAAATTTCTGTACCTGGGTTTTTATTAAATTTAACACTCACTCACATAGGTTTGTTCTGCTAGTACCAGCCTTTCCACAGCATGAGATTACAATGCAATGCACCAGGGAAGAATAGCTAAGAACAAAGCTTTTCAATTTACCCTAATATATTAATACAAATTTTGTCATTTGTAAATGACCGGTGCTCTTCTGAACCTTTCACTCACAAAACCAAGAACTACAGGTGTGCATGCAACTCTCCTCTGGAAAAAAGGAGTAGAAGAGAAGGAAAGCATGTGCAGAAGGAAAGGAAAGAAAAAAAACCACATCACTTTGCTTACAGTTGTTCAAAGTGTTCAGACTGGAAGACTGACCTGCATGTGTGTGACATGCTACCTTCTGGGATATTGGTTCCCTGGTTGTCCAGAATGGGGGTTTGCTGAAATTCCCAGTGATGCCCACACAGCTTGCAGACCACCTCACCTCAAGCCACATTCCTGTGAAAGGATCATCCTGTGGCTTGTATGAAACCAGATTCCCCCGAGTCTAAAAGGGCTCCTTGATTCTCCACTCTAGGGGCACATATCTGAGCATCTACATGACCATCATTCTCCCAGTTATCTCTGGGCAAACTGGAGTATAACAGCAGAGAAGAGAAAGTCAGCTTCAGGATTGCAGTGTTATCTACATTATTTACTACAAGTAAATCACAGTGCATTTGTAAATATCTGTGTTTATGCATTTATTAAGTCTTGTTAGTGCTTATGTGGCAGGGAAAGAAGTACAGTTCCTTAGAAATTCCTATACAGAAACCAAAACCATTATTTCCCAGTCTTCTATCCAGGAACCATTTAGTCCCCCACACAGTGTTAGATGTAGTGTCAAGCTATAAAAAAGTATAGACTGTTTATGTGTATATGTTTTAATATTTAAATCTATGTGCATTTGACATTTCAGATTCAGGAGCAAGATATGAATAAACTCCTCTTTGACAGAAATAAAGAGCAAAGTATGTGATATCATAAAAAAAGAACAAGGAAGTATAATGGCTGGGCAACAGCCTTGGAAATCAAAGTTAGATTAAATACTAACTCAGTCATCTTCTTCTATTCACTGATCTCAAATTATACTCTCAGACCTGTATAAGGCTGAAAAGACTTGATTTCTGTCCTAAGGACATGACCACATAACCAAATGGGCCTAGGGAAGCATAAAGACGTATCTATCAGGGAAAAACTAATCCTAGCAGCTTTTAAACCCCATTTAGGTTTTTTTTTTTATTTTATCAGAACAATGGTTTTGTGTTTTGGGGCTACAAACAACTTTCTGAAGAGGAAATTCCAGGAAGTTGATAGAAAAAAGGAAGGAGGAGAGG
>WBMY01006609.1:64434-85614 GCA_013397315.1 Donacobius atricapilla | reverse complement strand
GAGGAGAGGGAGAGGGAGAGGGAGAGGGAGAGGGAGAGGAGAGATCTATTATGCTCGGGCAGTAGCCCAGGAATATGTGGAGGAGGACACTCATCCCAGAATACACTTCAAGCACAGCCCCTAAATCTCAGTAAATTGTATCTGGGTTCTTATTTTTCTCAGTTGTAAAATAGGCTTAATTTTAAAGCATGACAAAAGGTCATTCATCATCTGCCAAAAAGTACTTAGTTATTGCATGGCAATAAAAGAGTATGTGCAGAGTTATTGGGATGGATGATTTTATTGATGTGCATTTTTTTTGCATTTTGTAAAGACACAAACCTTCAGTAGAATCTGGAGCAAGCAATTTTTTCCAACCTAGTCAAGAGAATGGCTATGGCTTATTTCTCAGGGGCTTGAGGATCACACATCTGTAGAGGATACTAACATTCTCCAGACTCTTCTTCTCAGTACATTCTTTCAGTTTAACTTCCCTTCAGCACCTGCTGTAAGAGCACTCAGAACTAGTCTTGAGGGAGAATATCAGTGTAAGATGATGATTTCCCATATAAATATGTGGGAGCCATTCTGATTCATATTGTGCTTTCTATTTACAATTATAGTCAGAAAGAAAACCTTTGAATTGGTGACTTTATTTCAACAAACTTTGTCACAATGGAAGACTTTAATGTAACATTTTACATGCAAATCCTTTTCAGACCATCTCGTTGTGTGGCCCATAGGGCCACAAATATCACAACAATCCCTTCCGGCTTCGAGACTGATGAATCTCATCTAGCACTTCTAAAACCCGTCAGCTGTTCTGAGATGATTGTATTAGTCTTTTACTATTTCCTTATCTCTCAGAAACACACAGAACTTCTTGTTTACTCTCTGAACAAATCCTAAGACATTGGTATGTCTTGGGTGAAAGCATAACCCAAACACTTTTACTTTAGGCTAGAATTTTATTACTGCCTCTTTCTGATAGCTTGGCAACCTCTTTGTTCAGAGGCTATGAAAAAAGGTCAGAAATCTTTCCAAAAATTATCACCTACTAAATATCTCAAATCAAAACTTTGCCACAGTACATTCTGGGAATTAGGCCAGCTAAAAAAGCCTTTACTTAATTCATCATTTTATTACTCTGTGACTGAAGTGCCACTTAAGACTTTAAAATGGTTATTGAGACTGGTAAGTTTCTTGTGCATATGCATATCTATTACTCTTAGCTATCAGTAACAGGAGTTTGACTCTCATCTGTGATGAACATGACTGTTATGGGTGTCACCAATAAGTTCAGGTTTTCATGGCTTATCTGCCTTTCTCTGTGGCTCATAGGTAAAGGGAGAAAATTATTCTGATCCTTAATAATTCAGCTACTTCAGGACTAATATTTTGCAATCTCATCCTCTGCAAGCAATTTTATTTTGCTCATCTGGGTAATAATGTCTGTATGCAAGGGAGTCCCAGAAATCAGCTGGAAGGAACGTTTCAAAGCATCCATCAGATAAGAGGTGTGAGTGACCATTTTCACTTTCAAAAGGACGTGTGGTCCAGGCCAAGGGGTTTCACTTTGAATGCTGGGCTGTGGATGCCCTCTTTAGGAGTCCCGCCTTAGTACAGTTGTTTGTTGAGATGGACTGTTAAGGGCAGGATTATTCTTTCTCAATGGAGCTGTCTTCAGATGCCTTCATCTAAGCTAGTGTTCTAGGCTCCCATGGTGTTGAACATTGAGAGGCCAGTTAGAAATGATTGTTGCACCCAAGTCAGCATTGGTGCAGCCTCAGTGTGAGTACAGCCTGCAGCTTTGGACTTGACAACACAAGAAGGATATAAAAATATTTTAATGTTTCCAAAGGAGAGCAAAAGGGTCAAAGAACTAGAGGGCTTGACTTATGAGGAGTGTCTGAGGATAATGGGTTTATTCAGCTTAGAGGAGACTTAGAGGTGATCTAAGTCCGTGTCATGATGGGGAGCAGAGAGGTGTCTGATGTCTGGTGATGGGACCCAAGAAAATGTGTTAAAGCTACTCCAGGGGAAGTTCAAATTGGATATTTTTTCACTGAGGGTGTGTTCACTTGAAGAGATGGTCATGGCCCCAAGCCCATTAGTAATTGAACAACACCCTTTTATCTAAGATTTTACTTTTAGGTTGCCCTCTGTGGAGTCAGGACTTGAACTAGATGATCCTTTGATTCCCTTCCAACTCAGGATATTCCATGATTTTGTAACTCTATGTCTGGCACTTTTAATGCACGGTGAATTTCAGCCTAAAGTAAATAGTTAAACAGGTTGTACTTCTGCCAAAGAACTGCCTGCTTCTCTGCAATATAGGGCAAAAGGAAGGTACCTTACACGTCTGCATTACAGGGTCTTCAAGTCCAATTAGAAGTATATTCATAGAGAGTTACAGCTAGTGCAAGAATTTTGACTTCTTCCTTCAGTTCTCAGCCTTTTTTCTTTTTTCTCTGGAAGATGTCTTTTGCCTACTCTTCATCTTGACAATGGTTAGACAGTATAGTATGGATATGTACTGCTGCTTGACAGGATTTTCCATTTTTTTTGTAAAACACTCTTCAGCAGAATTCCAAGGAGAGGGTTTGTGCTCGAAGTTGGTTCAAATTAGGGACGCACAGGTTAATCTGGATGACAATAGACGTATTTACAGTCTTGTGTCTGAGTTATCAAGAGTAAAGACTATCCAGTTGAAAGGAGACAAATCAAGACTCAAGAGCTGAGAGAAGCATATTTGGACAGGAGAATATAACCTTTATTGTCTAAGATGTATGTATAATTACACCTAAAATTAAATTCTAACTTCTTGTTCACCTCCCTATTCATGTCTGGACTGTTTTGTGAAAGATTAGTTTTCAGGTATTCTTAGATAAAAAGACATCAGTTCAGCTTGATTTCTTGTTTGTTTCTTTTTTAAATTCATAGGCTGTAGCACTGATTGTGGTGTGAACTCATTTATATTTTAGAAAAAAAAATGCTTCCCATATACTTTGAAACATCCTCAGCCTCTTTCAGAAAACATTTTATATTTTATGGTAAATACCTATGAGGATGACAGAGCACTTGAACAGGTTTCCCAGACAAGTTGTACAGTCTTTTTCTCTGGAGATATTCAAACCTGTCTGGACACAATCCTGAGTGATATCCTCTAGGCTATCTGCTTGATGACCTTCAGTGGTACCTTTCAACCTTTCTAATTCTATGAGTCTGTGATTCTGTGATGGAATACAATTCCAATACAATTCCAAACAGTTTTCACAGCTCACATTTTAAGTCACAGCTTAACACCTATCTGATGGATTATGTTCAGTGTTTCTTAAAGGCACATTTAATGATTTTGCACCATGTCAAATTTTTATTCAATCTTTTTAATGGTAAGTATTTGACAGAAACTCTTTCATCACTTGTAGTGACTTAAGAAGATAATCTCTTCCTGGGTTACATCTTTTTGTTTTCCTTGACAGAGTATTAGACTTAATTACTCTAAAGACCATTTTGGAAAATAAAGATGGCTAAAGGGTAAATATGAAAGCTTGAGGGAACTTGTGGGAAATGTTTTTGCTCTAATATACTTCTATCAGAAGTTGTGGTTATGACTCTGCATCACTCCTGTATTCTGCAGTCACAGCACAGGCTGTACAGCACTGTGCTCTAAACAGGGATATACAATTTCCTTCTTACACCATTTGCCTCTTTCATTGTTTGATTGTAATGAAATTAAAGTTCCCACTTTCAAGGTGTATAATTCACCCTTGTAAGATTATTTGGCCCAAAGTTTGATAAGCAACATGCTGTCCAAAGAAGAGGCATGCTTTACTCTCTATGAGATACAGGTCTGTGCAAAAGCAAACTAGGTATTTTTGTGTTTATCCTTTCTGTTTCTCTCTACTAATAAAAACTTCTTTCAGCAGCAGAGTACATGAATTGGAAGGGAAATCCTTGTTTAAATGCTGAAGGACATAAGTTTTAAAAAAAATCAATAAGTTACATGAAGACTTGATACAATACCATTAGAACAGGTATAAAGAACAGAATTTAGTGTGCTTATATAGTCTTAATTATGATCCTTTAGCAACTGAGTGGTGCAATGACTGTGCAAGAAGTATTTTGCTGCTTATGGAGGTTTGAAATGAACATAACACAAGAAGAACTTATGCACTGTTGGATATTTTCCTCATACTCTTTAGTGACTGGTTCAGTATTTATTTGAGAAAATACTGTTATTTTTAAGACTGTTGCATGATAAAGAAAAATTTAAGAGGGATCCAGTTAAACAAGATACTCAGATATCAGCTCCTCCTTATTTCAGAGGTGATTGATTCATGTTCACCTCTTTAAGAAAAAGCTCCTCTTGCATGCTTTCAGTTACTTTTCCTACAAAGCCCTCAATAATTTTCTTACTCCTTTGCTGAATCAGGCCCCCAGTCTGTCCTTATCCCATCATGTTCCCAGACTTGGGAGCACATAATTTGTACATCAAATATAACATTACTGCATACAAAACCTTTGTAGATCTTTGTAGGTACTTTTATACTTCTGTGAATTCTCTTTGAAACAAAAACTATTCCAGGAGATTTTTCTTTTCCTTGAGATAATTATTTCTAATAACTAGTGGCCTGAAGAATGTGAATCATCAACATCATCCACTCTGTTCCCTTAAAATTTCTTTCTGTTACTTGATACCCCTAGCTCCTGCTGTATGAATCTTTCTCTGAGTTCCTCTCTCACTGGTTCTTCTCCTCTTTGTCATTCCCTGTTCTGCAACTTCTTCTTTCTTGGGTCTTGGCCAGCTTGCTCCCCTATGATCTGCTTTCTCTTTCATCCTCATCCCAGACTGACTCTGACTCTATGACTGCAGATCCACTGACAAGTATTAAATATAGAGCAATGCAAATCAAACCCCCATAAGGAGAGCCAGCTAATTATGTACTGACTCCCTTGCTGGTACCAAGACTCAGTTTCTCTCATCAATCATTCCCAGGACTCTACTGATTATTAACTCCTGTTGTGTGTAGTGGCTCTCCTCCACACCCTCTTTGCACACTCTTCCTTTAACCTCTTATTAATTTTCTGAAATCTTCCTTTTGAACATTGGCAGATTCATGGATCCATGATTATTTTGAGCCAAGATGCAGAAGTTCAGCTTGATTTACCTTCAGCCTTCTTTGGCCTGTTTTAAATTCACTGCTGCACTCTCATTCTCTGCAGTTTCTCACTTTGTAAAATCTTCCAGTCATTTGCAGATTTTCCCTTGTATTCCAGTGTTGTGAACTTTCTTCTTACATTTCCGGGTATTTGGTAAGCTTGTTTCCTCTTTGCCACATTTCTTCTGGTTTTGGTTAAAATGCAGTTTCATTTTGTTGCTTTGTGTATTTATTTCCATCAGTCCAGACTCCCCAGGACAGAAGTTTGTTTCTCTTGTCTAACAAGACAAGAAGACCTGGAGCACAGATGTGAACCAAGAAGGCTCAGTTTGTATTAGGCCAAGTCAAAGGCAGCTGCTGATGGGAGCTCTCAGCAAATTTCCCCAAACACAGCAATATCCTAAATATCCCAATATCCTAAAGGAGGGATCTGCAGCTGCAAGGAGCAGTTCTCACCTCGGGCAAATGTGCAGCCCTAGGTGATCCATGAAGGCTGTCCCAGGGCTGGCGACACCAGGGTTTCAGTGCCTCTAGGTCCAGGGTGGGCACACTGTAATACGTGCAAGTGCTCCGCTGCAGACCTGCTGCAGGAGCTCTGGATAATCCCACAGCCCCGTGGGGTCTTCCCAATCTGCTCATCAAAGTGCAGCACATGGGCCCTACATCCCGTTTCCTTCAGACCCAAGTTTTCTCTGTCAGCAGTAAAAATAAAATGGACAGTTTCAGTAATGGCATGGCCTGGAAGGAACTACCAAGGAATGAAATACCACATTTATTTATTTAGGAATGGCATAGTCTAAGTTTTAACTCCCTGGGAAACTGAGAAGTTGGGTTTTGTTTCCATCACAGGCAAAATGTTATTACACAAAACTTGTACACAACAGATAAATCACATTTTGCGTGACTTTGATTGTTACTCCAAGTGCCAGTCGCTTCACTTCTACTGTATGTATTACAGTGTTCTAGAGTTATTACATTTTCTTTCCAAGAGTTACTGAAGAATGTTTGGTTTTCCAGCTTTTCCACAATCTTCTTTTTTCATCTTTGTTTAGTGCAAGAAGCAGATATTGTGACATGGATGGACATTTATTGATGGCTGATGAAATCTGCTTGATATTATTAAACAGTTGCTAATATACAAATTGTGCTAATGCTGGTAACAGTGTACAGCTTTTGACAAATTCTTCATCAGTCCAAGGGATAAGAAGTAGGTCATTAAATCTTGAAAGGTAATAATAAAATTGAAGAAAATAACCCTACTGCTGAATTTTCTCTCATTAGTCATTAGATATGATTGCTACCTTTAAGCTCATTATTATCAGACAACCTCAAAGAAGATGTGACTTGGGGAGGCAATAGTCTGAGGGTAATTCACAAAGCAATGGGTGAGCACTTCTGCAGCAGGGACTTCAGCTCAGTTGTGCTCAAGTTTAGTAGATTGTCAAGAATATGAACTACGTTTGTACTATTTATCCCTGTGTATGCTGATCCTGGACAATACAAAAGGAACTTGAGACAGGAAAATTAGGTTCAGAATCTATTCTTTTTTGCTTAAATCTGTATAAATTGAATGTGTCTGCAACTGCCAAAGTTGGATTGCAGTGTATTAGCAGGAAATATTCAAAGAGTAGAATAAGTGTATAAAATCCACAACAGGATACAAGAACCACTGAAACTGTATTTGTTAAAAAGCCTTGACTTTATTCCAATACCACTCTTTCTTATTTTCTGCATTAGGATGGAAATAAGAACCATCCAATGCTGAAAAAAATCTTGACAGCTAGTTTTAATACAGTGTATGAAATGTGTATTTTCTTAATACATAAGTGCATTTCCTGGGATAAAATGTTCCTATTATATTCTACCTCTGTATTGTATGAGGGCAAGTTAGTCAGTGAGCTTAGTTACACTAACCTCATCAGTAAAGCACAAATAAAACTATTCTTAAGATTTGATGCTCACATCATTAAAGTAAACAAAAAGCACAGAGGAAAATAAAATGGTGCAACAAGACAAATGAAATAGAAGACAAGAATGCAACACACATCGACTGTGCAAAAGCAGAACTAAGAGGAAAATTAATGATTTCTCATTCTCTCTTCCCATCCCTTCATCTCCTTTTAAAAACCAGGAACAAAATAATACATGTCTTTCCTCCTACCTGATAGAAAGTAATTTCTCTTTCTTCTTTTTCCTTGTGAAAAAACATTGAAGAACAAAGGAGAGAGATAAAGGAAAACAACATGACTCAAAACATTTACATCTTTTGTCATAAGAAGAGAATAAAGCAACAGCATAATTGTGTGTATAGAAGACAAGCATTAAAATTCCTTCATTTACTACACTTTTCAAGCTCTGCAGGAAGTTCTTGGGCTCAATGCTCAGGTTCTTGGGGGGCTGAAAACCCAGAGCCATTCTGGTTGATAAAAACCTGGAAACTCCAGCCTTATATGGCTCTGTGTGCTGTTCGAACATTCCCTGCTGGGATTTCTTCTTCATTCTCATTTCATGTGTATATATCACAAAAAATAGAAAATAAGGATATCGTTGGTTTTAGCTTCACTGGAAGGAGTTTTATTAGGGCTGCATGGATTACAGAAAATAGCCAAAACCCACAGGGAAACTTACTAGAGAAACTAACCCATGTTAGATAATTAGCATGGACCCACAGAAACCTACAGAGAATTGCTACTGACTACAGCTCCAAAAAACCCCCAGTGTGGATCAGAGTGGAAATTAATTAATCTGTGTTTTTCTTGGTTCATTTCTCATGCTCAGGCATAGCCTCCCTTTGGTTTACCAGTTAGCTCTGGAAACTTCCCATTCCACTGTTGTTTTGGAAAGTTTTGGGTTTGCTGTGGAGTATTTCAGAACTTTGTGTCCTTGGGAATATCTTTTTCAAGTGACAGAGGCATGTCACAGAGTTGTGCCTCTTCAAAAGTTACTTGTACACAAACTGAACCAGGATCATACATGATTATATATCACACACCTAATCTCCATGAGCTTATCTCATAGCAATGTACTAGATGACTGCCTTGAATGTGATCTAGGCTTTTTTTAACTAAAGCTTAAAAATCTGAGACCAAAATAGGTACCAAATAGTTTCTACAATTCCTGTACTTATCAGCTTTGATGCAGAATTATTTTTCGTTATAACATGAACACATGAGCTGAGTCTTTAAATAGAAAAAAAAAAAAAAAAAAAAACCCTACATCAAGGTTATCAAAACAATCCTTTTCAGGAAGTTTGCACAATTTCACTTATGAAGTCAGTAGCCTTTATATTTTAAAACCATGATCTTCCTAATATCTTATAAACAGTCAACCTAGGAGGAAAATATGTCTATGAAAATTCTTGTAGAATTTAGATAACTATTAATAAAATATAATCTTCATAGAAATGAAAGCATTAAGCTTTTATGTCATAGTAAAGACAAGCAGGGAATATACAATTCAGTCAGCAATTATTGAAGCATTCATTACGCTCCGAAAGAAATCCACTACACTGTTATAGACACTAAATAACATTTCAAAGTGGTTTTAATTAGATTTTGTACTTAACCTCTTCTGTGACCAGTTCTTTGAAGATCCCTTTTATTTCCTGCTACCATGCTGTGATACTGCTTTCTTATAAATGAGAGACTAAGTAAACCAGCTGTGCTGAATATGTGAGTGATTTGGGAATAGTTTACTAAGAATTATGGATTTGTTAAAGGAAGGTGGTTTATGCCCATTCCCGTGCTTGAAGCAAGGATTTAAAACCTTCCCTTTAACCAGGTTCTGTGACTCCATGAACTTTCAGCCTATAGAAAATACATGGCTGATCCTAGGGTGGGGTACTTTCAAAAATGTTCACTTACATAATTTTTGTTCCTGGATTAATGCTTTATTCTAAAAGGCTTACTTACAAAGATTTATGCTTATATCTGACTTATGGCATGTATCTGTTTTATCAAGAAATTCCTAAATAACTCCGCAGAAATTCAGACATTAATTTCTGAATACAAAGCGCACTGTATTAGAGATTTCTGCTTATCTTCTGCTTAGTACCATGGTGCTGTTTTCATGTGAATCCTAGATGCACGAAAATTCCTATTTTCTTCGCTGCCCTCATACCCATTCAAAGCATTCACCCCCACAACCCCCAGCTTTCCCCGTGCTCTGCCAGTTTGGGTAATCAGAAAAGCACACTCCTGGATGCATCAAGGTAATATTTACTGCTGGTAAAATATATATGTACTGTCTACCATAAAATTTTCAGTCAAACTATTATTTGTGTTAACTCCCCTAAATTTTGCTTCTTCTAGACAAACATATTGATTCCCTCAAGTCTGAGGGCTATTATTTTTCATTTATTTATTTATTAGAAGAACCACTTGAATTTACTCTTTCATACTGGATGCCAGCTCAAAACTCTAATTCTGAAATTTGATAGTAGCTCAGCACTAAGTTGTTTTTTTTAATTGCCTTAGTCCACGGTCACCTCATCATCTTTCATCAGTGATGAAAACAATGCAGCCAAAGGCTAGCAGAGAAGAATTACTAAAATGGAAGATGCCTCACAGCAGTTCCCTCTTGAAGACCTTCAGCTTCGTGAGCCTGCATCATCAGGAGAGAGATGTTTCACTGTCAAGGGAGGAGACTTCAAGACTTTTAAATTAGAATCCAATTTCCACCTGGATGCTGGAAAGAAGCCAAAGCTATCAATAGCAGGCAGAGTCTAACAGAGTCATAACATCCCTATTTACCAAACAGTCTGCAATATTCCAAACAGTTCAGAGAACAAGGCTGACTATCATGTGCCTGGCACCAACCCAAGCCTGCAGTGAAAACTGGACAATTGTGTTAGGGAGAGCAGAATTCACTTCGGAGCAGGAGCTTGCCAACCTTGGGTGGAAGTGTGCATTGGTTGCAGCTCATACCTGGGCTTTCTGCAGGACCCTGCCCCTGACTGTGTGCCAGTAGTGACTGCAGTCACCTTCCTCTCCTGACAGTGCTACCTGTGCATTACTTAGATTTTAGTTGTGATTCAGATTAGCTGACTCTTGGTTAGTTCATCCAGGAAGGAGTAGCTTGCTGTACTACAGTAGGCCCAGTCAATCAAGCAAGTTAATTCTTTACTGTGGGGATGGCGAGGCTCTGGCAGGGGTTGCCAGAGAAGTTTTGAATGCTCCATCCCTGGCACTGTCCAAGGCCAACTTGGATGGAACTTGGAGCAACCTGGTGTAGCAAGTGTACCTGCCCACAGCAAGGGAGTTGGAACTACATGATCTTTAAGGTCCCTTCTAACCCAAATTATTCTGTGATTCTATGGTGATGGACATAGAGAGACAAGATGATAATTAATCCACTGCAAACTGACTCTTCTCTAACCCTCTGGCAGGACCATGACAAAACCAATCAAAGCAATGGGCATTGGACAATTGGACAAAACAGGTCATTACATAAAAGAGATCTGTGAGTCTTTATAGTTTGAAATATCTGAAATTATTTTTATTCAGTTCAGCTTATCAAGACAAAAACTCATCATTTCCTTCTTCCATTACTGATATTGGAAACGAAGAAAACAACCTGCACATAGTTTTGGAAATATGATCACTGATACCGATCTGTTATGACTGAAATGAGTTTAAAGGCAGTTATTAAACAAGTATCCCCAATCCCCAACTATTTCTTAGGGCAAAATGTGACTGAACCATGCAGTTTTGTTCAGTTTGGTTGGAAAGAGTCCTTAGGCTATGTCTATTTTAGTAAATTAAACATTCTAGTGAATTAATAGCTTTAGAAAATCTTCCCAAGAAGTCAAACCCAACAGATGACGTGGTTAAAGGGTTACAGGAATTGTTCTAGTCTGGACCAAAGATCATTCCCTCAGACAACTCCCTGGCATCGCCTGGGAAAATTTGCAGGTCATGGGCACTTCCTGGAAGGCAGCTGCATAAGACTGGCCTATTTTGAAGGATGAGAGGGTTTAATGGCATGGACACAGGTTA
The DNA here is from genome assembly GCA_013397315.1 of Donacobius atricapilla. Lineage (NCBI taxonomy): Eukaryota > Metazoa > Chordata > Aves > Passeriformes > Mimidae > Donacobius > Donacobius atricapilla. Next base: position 74,477 of record WBMY01006609.1, on the reverse strand, counting down.
CTCTGCGCTAGTTGGCTTCACAGAAGGAACATTTTTGTGTAATTGTCTATGATAAGTAATGTCTTAGAATTTTTTGGTATTGAAAACATCTAAGTTATTGAAATGCAGATGATCTGACAGGGTTTTGATGTCTCCAACAGGTCCATGCCCAGCGACAGCTGAGATCTCTCCTCTTATCTCTCTCCACCTGCGACGGCAGGAGTGCCAGGCTGAGACTTGTGCATTTCCCCACAGAATATCCAGTTCCTGGCTTCCTCATTTTATCCTCAGGAGTGGATTCCAACTTGCAACAGTTCAGAAGCCTATTTTCCCCCTCACAAGTCCAGAATTGAAAAACCTGATGTGTTCATTTCATATCTTGTTTAGTCAAAAGATGTTTTCTGTTAGTGCTTGGAGAAAGTTTCAAGGTGTCTGGGTGCCTGAGCTGCCCTCTACCTGCAGTGGGAAGATCCCCAGGAGTCCTTCCTGCAGTTGCTCAGCTGTTCCTGGCTTAGCTCCTGTAGGTCCCGTTTCAAGTCAGTCTTTTCCCAGCTACTGTTTCCTGGAATCCTTGTGGCTGCAGCAGCTGTTCAGTCCTCTTGGTCTCTCTTTTCTGAGAGAGGTTTGTCCTCCTCACCAGCTGCCCTCTCCCGTTCTCTGAGCTATTCAAGTCCCAGCCCTGCACCCTTATCTCTTCCCAATCGCTCCCACAACCACTTCCCAAGCCTGGCCACTTTCCCTCCACCGCCAGTCAGGAGGGAGCTGGCTCTGCCTTTGCAGCTCACTCACCGCCTTTGGAACACCACCGTCTCCCTGCCTGGGCAGAGAAGGATCCCAATCATAGTCCTGCATGTATTTGTCCAACATTACACCCTTGTCCACAGCATTTTGTATCAGCAGAAAGCCCAACTGAGAAAAAGGAGAGCTATGCGAGAAAGGCTGAAAAATAATTTGTCTCTTTTGCATAAAAATTTAAATTTAAAATGCAGATTTGCTGGTCTAAACTCTCTCAGGTGAAACATAAATTGCTCTAATAAGGAATACACCTTTTTTTGGCTAGCAGCATTCTGCATACAGAGAGCGAAAGCGTGTAATTGTGTTAATTTTTATAATTTTTAATTATTATAACATAATTAACACAGATTCTGTGAAACTGATATGTTGCAATAAGATAACTCCTGTAAACCCAGTCAAAAAAATCTAGTGAACTTAGTTTTTAGTACAGCTATAGAAGCAAAGACATGGGGAATATCTCATAAAGTTGTTTTTGAAAAACAAAAATATATTATGCAAGAAGGAATTTATTGCACACAGCTGTTTCAGGACAGAGTTATGGTTTTATGTATAACGACTCTTTTTAATATAACATGCTTAATTCTATTTTACTAACTTTTATTTTTCATTTGAAGTGGTTTTTTATTTCAAACTTTGCCCCATATCAGCATATATTTGCTGTAGTGATTTGTTACTTCAATAAATGAATCATATTAATGATTAATTAACCTTTCTGCAAAGGCACTGTACTGGGTTTCATAATACTGTCTTCCAGTGTGAGAACAAGCAAACTGCATACAGATCTGAAATAAATATTGACTTGTTAAATCATGTTTGCTGAACTCTGGATTTAAAAAAAAGGGTCTTTTAGTCTTCACAGTATATAGGCAATAAAGAACATTTGCATTCCCTTCATAGGTAAGTTCTTAGAAGAGGTACAACTTCCTGCTAAGGTTCATTTATAATTGAGGGATTCCTGAAATTAAACAGTTAGATGCAATAACATTTGTTCAAAGTTGAGAAAGAAATGGCAAGTTGCCACATTCTTAAGATCATGTAATTGAGTGAAATCTGGAATTTAATACCTCAGCAGATGACAAGTTCAAGGATGACCCCGTTTTACAAAAGCCCAGTTGGAACGCATAAAGCCATCTGATTTTGAGTTTTCATGTGAAACATTTTAGAGCAGCAGGATTAATGAATGTATGAGAATGTGTCCTTGGATTAGAATGCATTCCTTTAGAATGAGAATAAGAAATATGAGAAATATTAAAAAGAAAACAAATGCAGCATTGTTAATTTCTTGCTATGTGACTGAAACACTTGTAACTAAGTGTCTATAATATGACTTCAGTAGTGGCTCATTTTCTCACAATGCACCTGCATGTCTTGGAAACAGTTGTAAACAGTACATGATTCTGCTAAGAGACAGAGCCCATAAACTGCCATTAAACTCTGCTTAGTCTTCTGTAAGTGCTGGTAGATTCCTCTTCTGGAACTAACAAGATAATAAATATAAGTCTTCTCACATTTCTAGTTTAGACCACAGCATTTTCTATCTAAGAACAGACCTTTGTAAGGAGATGAAAAATATCATTTAAAGGCATGTGGAATAGTCATGAAACCTTGTATTTAGGGAACAAATTGGAAGTTTGGGTTAAATGAACACTAGCACCACATCTGCCACACAGATCTTTATCTCTTCCTTACATTCCTTAGTTCAGCTAATGTAAGAATACCTGATAAACCCAGGGATTGATGAAAAATAATTTATATCACTGCTACATTTATTAAAAAAAAAAAAAGATAAAGAAAAAATGAAAATAAAAATCTAAGCCAAAGCAAGATTTTCTGAATTGTGAACTTATTTTAAGTTCACAGTTTGCTTCAAAGTGTCCCAGCTGTTCTATTAGATAATCCCTTGGCTAAAGATCACTCTGTTAATAAGAATGAAAATGTTCACACTCTCTAATGACAAAGCATAACTACTGAAGAAAGTGAATTATTTTAAGCATTCAAGATGCCCACGATGCTTTTTTCCATTACTTTGTCTGTATCCTGAGCCAGAAAACAAACCATAACATGTTGTTGGGTTCAGTATTTTAGCAGTTTATATAAAAAAGAGGGCAGTGTCCAAAGTAACAGTAAAAAATCTTCTGCTAATTCCAGAAAATAGATGCTCTCTAAAGAGAGGAGGGCTAGACACTACATTCCTCTAAAACTAGCAGGATGTATTTACTGCCTCTTGTAATTGCCATGGGTCTGACCCTTCTGGAGTTTTTTCACTAAAGCAAAGTTCACTTTGCTAAAATACTCTTTCAAACAGGCAATATCCCAGCTCTCAAAATTCACCTCTTTGGAAAGACACTACAAACACCTACATAGTGGAAAGCACAGGAAGAGTTATGGCATCATTGGCAGTCTATGACAAAAACACAGGTGGGTGTGTTGATAAACATGTTCAAGCCGCAGCTGCTGCTGGTTCTGATGGGAAAAATGTTCTTCTGGGGATTAGGAATATACTGTAATCATGCCAGCCAAAACATGCATGACACTTGAAAAGGAAAAGAGAGCAGCTATATAAATGGCCGTGGTAACCTAAGTGCTTTCTTTCAAATTTGCAAAAGAAATACCTTCTTCAAGATTTTGTCTCTTTTTCCCTACTGCCAATGTCTTCATAAGAACATAAATAATAATTATAGTAAATTGCAAAAGCTTTTTTAGTAACTTGCTGGAAAATTATTTTAGCCCTGCTGGGATTTAATTCATAAAGTAGCCTGAACTCCTGCAGAGCAGAAAACGTGTACCTCTTTTTCCATTAGACTACTCAGGGAGTAAGGGGTTTTCATCCTGAGAAAGGACACCAGAGTCTATTCTGGGGCAATGAGAGATGAAGCATGCACTCGTTATTCTTTTACCACAGAAGACATTTCATACCACATATGATATGCATGGCTGACATAGAGTAATACTATATCTACATTTTTCAGGCAGACAGAGTAGTTGATGTGTCCTTTTCCAGGGCAGATGTTTTCCAGATATGCTATTGTCACTCATTAAGATAGCAAGTAAGACTTGTATGAGTTATGGTATGGTAAATACTATATATGCCAGCTCATCCGTAAAATACTATGGATTTCTTAGATAATTCTCCTTTTGGCCAGCTTTAATCATTTCAATATGACTAGTTTCCTTATGAACCCAGCACAACTTTTATACATGCCAGTAACAGTACAAGTAGTACATGAGAAACAAACTGACTGAAATTTTTATGGAGTTTTTGAGTAAATATATTTATTCTATCCTGTACTTGATCATAGTCCTTCACTTATGTCAGAGGAAATGGAGAAAGCTGAGATATTTCAATACCTTAATTACATTATCAGCAGGGGTGAAATGGTACAATTACATCCAAATGTATTGTACAGTCCAACACAGTGTCCTTTTTTTTGCTGTCTCTGACACAATAATAATTGCAGAACCATCTTAGTTGCTTCTTTTTTATTATTTGATTTTATTTTGGGAATGTCAACTCTGTTTCTGGATAAATTCTCCAGTTTTCTAGGCTAGAGTAAATATATTTCTGCTCCACAGAAATGTAAAATTGCTGTTCTTTATGATGGCTCTGTTGTCCCAAATGAGGCAAAACTAGAATTTCCAAACCACATCATTGAATTTTCAACCTCTGTGCTGCATCTAGAGTGCAAAGAGATGAAAGTGGTTATCATTCCTGGGCCTAAGGAAGGTTTAGGGAGCAATACACCAAGTCTTCAGTGTAGTTCTGCAGCCTCAGCTCCAAGACTGCACAACAGGATAATGTGTGCATGTTGCTGGAATGAATTTAAACTCTGTTTTTTTCCAGAGGGAGGTTAAAGGATGTAGTCTGTATCAGGGCTGGACTGAATATTAAAGCTGCAAGTGCATTACAACTTGTCACGGATAAGGAAAGGTGGAATTACATCCAGTGCCCCAGGCTGAATGCATTTGCTTCCATCAAACCTGGGGAGCTGGCACTTGGGACAATTTCAAGGAGTGATTCAAGCCTTTGTGCTCCAAATGCCGCCCCTTCTGCCGGACAGCAGCTCATGACTATGACTCAGAAGCTGAATTGCCAGCATTCCCCTGGAAAGCTGTGAGGAGTGGCTACAGAATATCTCCCTCCCTTCTTCCTCCCTCCCTTTCATCCTGTAGGAAATAACAAGTGGCTCAGGAGACGGCCTGAGTTGGCTTCCCTCTCTTGATATGTCCCTCTTGTCAGAGCTGGTCAGTCTTTTTCTGAAATGACTGCCCTCTATTGAAAGGAAGGGTGGTCCTTTGTCTGGCAGGTCGTTCTAGGTTAGATCACATTCAGACAGAGCTTACTGCATGAAATATGGGGTGCTCTCTATCTCTTATGAAAATTCAGTGTCTCCAGTGTAGTTACCTCTGCAGTCACCCACTATATCCATGTAGTCACCATCAGGTCTTTTGTAGAATCAATGAAGACAATACAGCCAATTCAAGTGTCAGTCAGCTTACCTATTGTAGCTGCATGTTTTAGGAGGAAATTAATAATCCAAATGCAAGGCAAGGTTTATTGTGCCCCAGAAAAAGCTGAAAGCATCATAAACTATCTTCTAATTCACTGTTCTTCCCTTTAATTACTTCTTTTCTTCAGAAGCCTTGAATTTTTTTCCTTCTTCCAATGGTTTTTTGCTCTTTCTTTATTACTTCCTGAGCTTCTGTCCCCATCTGGTACTATCAGCCTTCCTAAAAATTGTACTTAAGCCCTCCTACTTTAGAGCAATTGCTCCCAAACCCCGATGTATTCATTATTTCTCTCTCTTTTCTCCACGTCCCAGAACCCTGTTTTTCACCAGGTCTTCCAACTGTATTTGAACAGACTTTCAGATGGTCCTGCTAGACCTGCAGTGTCAACAGTTACAAAAATAAGATTTCCTCCTCACCGTTTCTGAAATTGGGCTCTTTATAGTGACATGAAGTATCCCAGAGGCTTCGAATAGTTTCTGGAATTCCTCCTCCACTGAAGACTTGGTTTCTTGACTGCTTTAGGCACACTTCATTGTCCTTTTTCATGCTAAAATGAATATTCTAGACACGATCATGGGCTGTTCACCCAGCCAAAATACTTCTGTTGATCCAGCTTAGAATACATCTTGCTTTCCCAGTTTTGTCTTGCCCTTGCTGGATATTTTCTCTTTCACAAACAGAAAGAAAAAATTGTCTAAGTAGTCAACAACCATTTACTAAGTATTACTATTAAGTAGAGTTGTGTTCACTTGCTAGCCATGTCTTTAAGCTAATTAGGAAACAGGCTTCATTTCACATTTAGTGGCTCACTCTGTGAGAGGGAAGGAAACTCAGGCTTCATTTCACATTTAGTGGCTCACTTTGTGAGAGGGAACAGCATCTTGCCCCAGTTCCCAGGCAGCAGTGGCTCATCCTCCCTAAATCCTGTCAGGGATGAAATATGTTAGTGCCTTTTTGTGAGTGTTTTGTTGTTGTTTTTGTTGTCATTGGTTGGTTCATTGTTTTGGTCAGAAGAAATTATTAACCCTTTTTCTCAGCGAAGTTTTTGGACAGTCCTTACCTTGCTCTGTTTTAGTAAAAAGTGAAATGTTTTACACCGTCATGCTGATATTACACTCTTCTCTAGAACTACACTTTCATACACTGTCATAGAGAAATACTGAGCATCTTCCTCCAGTTACTGGGTTGAACCCAGGAGAGTACTTCCATGGTCTGGCCATATGCAAGCCTTCAAGCAGTGTCAAAGGAAAATATATAAAAAACAGCTGATTGGAGTTGTTGCTATAATATTTTTGTCCTCCTGGACAACTAGCAAATACATTTTTTGCAGCCCCTGATGACTTGATGCTCTGCAGGGAAACCACTAGGTCTACCTGTGAGGAGGAGCTCAGTTTGTTAACAAACTGCATCAGATGTGCAAAATTGTGAGAAACCACACTTGTGACTCACAGGCACACCTATACTCTCTCTCAGTCATGAGCTGATGAATCCCCACACAAAATGTGTGATACCAGTAGGGCTTCAAAATCTGCAGGACAAATTATTTTGAAGTTTCTATTTAGAAAATCACTTTCTAATGCAACAGCTCTGAGTGAGGTGCCCCGGCCAGCTGGAGTCCATGAAGAGTTTGTGGGACATTTTCTAAATGTGGTTATCTTGTACTCTACTGTGGGTGAATTTTATTATATGGCCATTCCCACTCCCAAGATCTTGCTTCACGAATGAATTTATGTAATCTCTGCTCTAACTTTTACTTCAGTAAGTAAGGAACTTCAAAAATAAAAGTTTCTGCACAACACAAGTTCAAACTGATTGCAGCTCTTTTAATGTACAAATATATGTGTCTAATCTGTTAGGGATGATGAACATAACAGATTAAAATATGTTTATTTTGACATGTATGTATTTACAAGTGCAATAATCAAGCAGCAAAAGTATCAAAAGTTCGGTGAAAAGAAGTTGAGTTTATGAAGAATCAAAATCATGCACTCTCTGTAATTTACATTTTCAAGTCTGAAAACAAAATCTAAGCTTAGTTGTCATAGTAGTCTTCCTTCCTCACCCTTGTTGCCATAACACACATCTGGCGGACAGGTGTATGTTCTCAAAATCTGGGTTTTCTCAACATGCCCCAGATCAATCTCTAAGGATTTTTAACCACTGTCAGTGTAGTCAGGCTCCATATCATCCTCAATAAAAAATGTTAAGCTTATTATCTGGTATTTGTTTTTCAGGTCAGCTTTGAAGAGTGATCAATACATCAAAGATAGGCAATGCCTCTGCATCCTGCTGCATCAATAACACCTTCAAACACTAGATGCTGCAAAATTCAACTGCAGATTAGGAAGTGTTACAGATGCCCAAGCACATTAGCTTTCCTCTACATTATTTATTTATTTGTCAAATTAAATAATTGTGATAATAGATTTTGCATACAAAATTACCACTTGACTCTTCTGGTTTCTCCCGCAAACTCTTGCTTGCTACTTCCAAGTGCTCTTCGGAGTTAGGTATGATACAGAGTGAAATTTTATTGCTGATTTTCATGATCACATCATTTCTAGGCTGTATACCATTCTATCAGACACAAGGAAGAATAGCTCTAGGAGGAATGGCTCATTCTGTAGAAAAACATATTCTGCCACATTTTCCTCCAGCAGGAGAAATTACTGGAATTCAAATTACTGGAATTTCCATAGGATAAATGTAGTAGGGTTGAAAATTATGTCCATAATTATAATGATGGAAAGAACCTACATTGTAGAAAAAAAATTAAATGTAGGACTTCTTACTCAGTTATATTATTCTAGCTTCTTCTAAAGAGGCTGCTCAAAATGCAGGAGAGTTTTTATCCATGTAATCATTGGATACCCTCTTTGCATGTGACTTATGCGTGTGACAACACTGAAAACTGCAAGTATAATAATTTGCCTGGAAGAGGAGGTATCTGTGCACAGTAGATTTTAATGAAGTGTGTTTGTGTGGAAATCCAGCACATATGGAGGCTCAGTGAAAATCATGAGCAGCTTGAAGTTTAATTGGGCTCATTAATAGTCTTTAGTAATGTACAGCACTTTCATCTGTTTACAGTGCACAGCTGAGGTGTATCAAAGAGCTAAACATCAACTAAACAATCAAGTGTTACCAGAGTGAAATCATCCAGTGAAATCTGGAAGGTAATGGTACTAAAGAGGTCACACGGAGTCAGGTTTTGTACCACACAGCACCAGTGATAAGACTTACATCATACCCATTGATAAAACTTACATCATACCCATTGATATTATGCATATAGTAATTTAGTCATTAATATACAAGAATTTTCCATGTAAGAATTAATAAACTGTACTAACCTTTAAAGATCTCTATATGGTTGGTCAGTCTTTTATCATTGTTCTGCTCTAGTTACAAACTTAGGAGCTATATCTGGAGCAAGTCTGAGATGAAGTTACCTATAATCTTCTCTCTACATAAACAAAAGTATATTTTATTTCACTACAAAAGAATAACCCACTGTATTCTTTTCACAATTTACCATTCCCCAAGCTGCTAGTAGCAGTTTTTAATCAATTGGTACAGGGGTGTAACTCAACAGATTCCTCTGACTGACAGATGTTAGATCTATCTTAAAATTTTGGTTTTCATTGTCCCATGAATTATTGATATTCCAGACTATTCCTGCTGTATGTACAACTACATACATCCTCTCTAGCATTTATAGGCTCTCCATTTTTATCTTTTCTCAAGCTTAGATCTCATGAGATACCATTAATAAATTTTCCTTAATGGTAATGCAAACAGAAAAGCTCTTGGCCATCTTCCAAGTTTTTCCCTGTTGTGCTAAGGTAATATCTACTTTTATGTCCTTTCCCATTTCTCCATAATGGGAGAAATGGCAACCTTGTTTTCAAGCTTCATTACAATTCACTACACAGAGAAGAGATCAAGCCCTTTAGGACGGTTGTTCCTCTCTCTTGAGTTTCTGTCCTTCTTGCATAAGGCTAGGTATTACAAATTGGAAATATAATCCAAACTGGTGTATTAATAAGTCCCATAAGTGCTTTAATGCATCATTACAGAATAATTGGCTAACATTGAAAGTTCGGGTTTTTTTTTACCTGAGTGCTGAATTTGATAAAGTTACAAAAAATTCTAGATTGTTTTTCATGAATGTAAGCAAAAGACCTACCAGTTCTATGTGATAAATTTCACTACAGGAGCTGAAACACCTGCTACGGCTGCTTTATTTTACCACAGTAAGAAATAAAAAGGGAGAAAAGTCTGATGTTTGCCTATAGCAGCACTGCTGATCTGTACCAGCCTTGGTGCAACACTCTCAGTGCACAGCAGTCAGCTGCAGCCACTGTAATAGAAGCTGCTCTGCTCTCATCTTACTGGGTTGATTTTAAAGAAAGGAAGCTGAGAAAGAGTTTAAACCACTGACATTGTAGTATAAAAAGCAAGATAAAAGCTTTAGCAGACTGTGGTGGACTGTGCAACAAAACAGTTTACAACTTCGCTAGGCAGTACTTTCTATGACACTGATGAGCAAATAGTAACACTTGAACAAACGAACAGACATCTTAAACATAAGCAGAGATATGAGGGTGATCCATTTGCTGAGTGTCTTGGTTAGAAAAGACAAGTGTCTGCTAGGGAGGGTAGGACCTCCCTTTGGAATGGAGAATTCAAACCGCCTCCCTCCGAATTATTAAAACTTTGATATTAAGTCGGCTCTCAGGCAAAGATATGGGGATAGG